>JAGDQP010034667.1:0-19981 GCA_022664845.1 Lepisma saccharinum | reverse complement strand
TCCATACAGCCTGAGCCAAAGTTGTCTAAGAGCCTTAAAATTCAAATACAACGACCTCACCGCCAGCTGATCGTATGAGATGTGTCTTAGAATTTATTGCACGAATGGAATATTTACTATTTAGACATAGTAGGTTACATATAATATATCGTGTCAATAGAAGACCAATTCGATTATTTTAATGTTTTAATCTAAGGCCGTCAATTGAGAAACCCAAAGAGATGGAATTAACCAAGACAGTCAACAACAATGTAGTTACCATTTTCTTGCCATCATCTGATTTCTGTCTGCAAGTTGATGCATCGCTGCAACAACAAAAGATCTTATTCTCGCTGACTGTGAGGCTTACCTACCTTTCTCATCGACCAATTTGGTTTGAAGAGCCCACTAAATGCAGCTCGTAAAACGTCCGGTAACACATTCTAAAAGCAAACAGCGTTGCCAAACCCCGTGACTCTTTGATAGACAGTGATTTTCGTTTGGAAGACATTGGGATTTACGCTCAGGGAACGGCCAAGCTCATATATATATATATGAGGGTTTATCCTCAGTCATACAAGGTTAATGGTACTTTCAAATTATTTCCTCGCCACCTTACTTCTCTTCTCTTCCCACATTTCTTTCCGTGGATGTAACTTGTAGATGGGACTAAGTCCTGTACAGTGCCCCCCCCCCACACGCACACATAATAAATCACATTGTTGCACAGTGGACAACTCTTGGAGAAGCCATCTTTTCAAAATATTGTCAAACAGAACATTTTAGTTTTTTTCAAACGTATTGTTTTAAATGGAATGTCTTCTATGAAGACAATCAGCTCTCTTCTCACAACTAATAAAATAGATATTGCATTTCACAATATTACGACATAACTACAGTCTGATAAATTGTTACGTAAAAATTATCTATTCATCACAATAGATCAGAAGTTCTTATCTTATGCAAACATGATATTTAGGCGACCAAGATTCTATATTTCTTTGTTGGGCTTATTCTGCTGATGAGTGATTACAAGATACTTGTTCTACATTCATTTATCCGTGATAAGAATAAGGAAAATTTAATAAATTTAGTAGATTCTGCATCAGAATGGAACAATTGAAACAACTATGAATAGAATGTATTTTTAAAAACGGCATATTGAATTCAGTCTTCTGAACCCCATTTGCTCTTCATTTGTATTTATTTTTTATTTACTTATTTAAAAATTTCCAGATACAGTCCAATTCGGCCATTTTACACTAGATATATTTAACAACAACAAAGGGTTGTGCAAGGAATCACAGTTTGTTATCCAAGGTACCAATTTCAACATTGTTTTCAGTAACTTAAAATAAAGGTGGTATTCTGAATGTTACAAGAATGTATTTAAATTGGTGCAATCATTCCAAGAATATTTTTAAAATTGACTTATATAAAATTTAAAAGTATTTTCATAACGATTATACTAAAAGTTCACTGTAGTAGAAAACGAAATTTTCAATACAAATTCTAAAATTTTACCAAATTTTACGGCAACCCACTATACGAACAGTGAAAAAACAGGGAAAATTGGACACTGGGAATCTAGCCCAGGTTCTCCTGATTACACGGCAAACACTCTATCGATTAGTTTACCATATCGGTATAGTTGGTTGTCTTAAAATGTTGTCAAATTTTAGAATTTTAATAGAAAATTTCGTTTCCTACTACAGTGAACTTTTAGTATAATCGTTATGGGAAGATTTAAATTTGATTTAAGTCATTATATGACTACACCCTTGGTATGATTGCACCAATTGAAATACATTTTTGTAACATTCAGAATATCATCTTTATTTTAAGTTATTGAAAACAGTGCAGACATTGGTACATCCGTTTTAATAATTGGGGAAAAGATCATCAAAGAGGAAAACTTTCCGCATATATCGTATAATACATTTATCATAACGTACTTAAACGAATAGTTGACAAACTAGAGCAAAGATAGATTTGAAGATAACATAGATACCTATTCGTCACTATTAGAGAAAATTAGAGAAAAGGCTCTTTGGAGAAAGATTTTTTTAACATTAATTTCAATACAGAATTCATTTTAATAGGCCTAGTTTCAAGGATTATGATAACAACGCTGTTTAATTTTCATCTTGTCAACCAGCTGTCTGGTTCGCTATTTAAATTTTCTACTTTTCATCTTGATGACCTCATTGCATGGCTGTTTTCGCTTGACACCTTATATCCAGGACGTCACGGGTTAGTTTACGAGTGGGACCCATTGAACATAGACGCCATCTGTATCTGATCAAATACAATTATAACCAAAATTGTTATTAAGCTGCCTTTGGACAGAACACCGTCACCGTAAATCTTGACAAAAAGACTGAAGTTCAAGGGTTTCGGTAAAGATTCGGTCGGAGTCGGTTTCGTTCAGTGTTAGCTAAGAAATAAGAGCAACAAGGTAATAAGGCAAACGCCGGGATGGCACCTTCAACATAGGCCCTGGTCACCAGATTAGCGAATCCTTTCCCTTCCCCTATCCCAGCTTGAGCTTTAAATGTCTAAAGGCCATAAATAAAATTCAAAATCTAAACAATGAACTGTAATAGAAATGTGCTGGCACTGAATATTAAACTTGTATACTGTTGGTGCAACAAGTAATATTGTTCCTTGCTCTTCTCTGTAAATGTTATGCTGACCATGTCGCTGTAAAATCTTCTTTTGTTTTAGTATAATACAGTTAATGAAAACTTGTATGATGTATGTCAGAAAGAAAGTGTTACAACCGCATGCTAGAATTCAATTGTGAACTTTAAGTAGTTTCTCCGCAGTTGCAAGAAAATGTTGTTTGTTTCCATACAATTGTATATTCAGCCGTATTTCTGCAAAATTTCCCCCTAACTCTGCCAGAGATACGAGAAAATACGAAGAGTAGAAAGTATTCATATACAGAAAAACTCAAATGTTGGTCATAAGAAAATGTCAAATTTTACAATTTTAATGGAAGCACATCGTTGCAACACTTCGTTTTAGTGTAGTGTACCTTGCGGTGTGAAATATGACGTAGTCGAACCGAAAAAAAGTGTTGTTCTAATACAGTCTGTCCATAATGCGTACTCTAAATCAACAGTTGACTATTTTTAAACGTATTTAATAAAGTATCACAAAACGTCAAGCGGTGCGTAATTTTCTTCCTATAAAATACTACATTCTTTAATTTGTAAGATCTTTGTGGAAATATTAACATTTTTTCTAGAATATTGATTTGACATTTATATGTAGATTAGCCTTAATGGTCAATAATTTTTCATATATTCTATAGCAATGAATTTTGATTTGAATGCTCATATATTCACTTATTTCACCATGTATTGAGTCTCTCATACTACTTTCTATCATGCATGCTTGAGTATTTCAAGAGTCATGCACTTGTTCGAGAGACTCATTGCAGGGCCATTACTAAGTAACATCATAATATAAACTAATCAACTGTAGAAAAGTTGTTGTATAAACCTAAAACAGATTTCTAGGGAATTCGTAGGGTAGGTGCTAAAATATAATTTAATTCCACGGCTTGAATTAAATACAGGTCGATTTTAGACGAAAATTCTATTGTAGAAAAGTAGAGAGAGCCTATTACCTGCATTAACAAAACTAGTTACAATAAGATGACTTTGTAGATCGTAACTTTGTAGACGAACACGTGGAATTGATTCAGTAGCAACTTAAAGGGGTCCTAAATTATCTGTAAGCACATTTACAGTATTCCTGATGACTCTGTTGCTCACATAAATTTGAATGTATTGATATAATTAGGTAAAACTCTCTTTAAAGATAAAACGAGAAATACAATTAAATTGGTGTATTTCATTGTCAATTCATTTTTTTCTTTAGGTACAACAGATGATAAGTATTTACTTTAGTGAAAACCATTTTCAACAAATCTATTGCTCATTTTTTTTTACTCTGAATTGTATTTAATTATTCCTTTTGAACACAATTAAATTGAGTATAAAAAATATTTCAAGATTTTATAAATTTGATTACGAATTAATGAATACAGATTGAATGTGTACAAACACATATCAATGGAATGTATACTAACCTAAATCAATGAAAATTGCTTCAGACATTTATGTTTGATTATGTTAAGTTTGTAAGTTTGTAACAATAACTTATTAAAATAATGTATCGTACAAACATAATGAACGTTATTTGCTTCTTATTGGATACTAATATACAGGTCTCTGGTCAGTTTATTGAAGTGGCTTGTGTCGAATTGAAATCATATAAATTTAAAGAAATGATAACAAAAAAACGTTCATAAACATATTTTAAAACATTCGGTAAAAGGTTATCATAGTTACGAAAAGAATGAAGTGATTAAAAGGAGAAAGGGGCTATTAAGAATGTTTAGGGTGATGCCAAAACTGTTGAAAAAAAAACTTGCGCCAATTTAATATTAAGTTGGATGTACTGTGAACATTTATGTTAGAAATATATTCGTGACAATCTTTTGTTTTATAGTAGTTCTTATTTCCACACACTTTACATGGGTATGTGTTCCCCTAGATGAGTGGTAAAGGTCGCTGCTTTGTAAACAAGATATCCAGAGTTCGATTCCCGTTGGGGACACAAGTGATCTGGAGCCCACGTTAAACTGTAGGTCCCGTCCTTAGAAGTTTACCATCTCGTTTAGTACGTAAATAATAATAACTTCTTCAAAATATATTCACTGATCCCAAGACTGAACATGTTGATTTATTATACTGAAAAAAGCAGAGACAAAATTTAAATCCTTAGATCAACTCGCCTAACTTGAATCTTTTGCTCTGTTCCCTTTCATAGGGGTTTAGTCACTCATTTTGTGTTTCAGAAACTAAATCTCCAACTGAATCAGTTATTGCAATTAACTAAAATTGACTCTTTCTGTAATAAACCAAAATTTTTAGTCTAAACAGTAACTTTCAACTAATCAATTATGGTACGTTTCACCAAAAATGATGAATGATATTAGAGTAGAACAAACTACAGACCTTCGAAAACAAATTGTGATAAAAGGGACTTTTTAGATACTGAACCACGAAATGCCCTGCGAAAATTAACTTTCGGAACAAATGTTGTAACATGTTTTACTGTATGTTACTATGAAGGTGATATGTGATGTTTAAATTACTCTGGGTTTCAGCAAGTAAAGAACCCAGTCCTCGTGATTCAGGGGGTAGGGCTTTGGATCACGAGTGAGTGGGCACGTTGGATCGAATCCCATGGCTGACTGCAATGGTTGAGGTTTTCAACGGCTTTCCTCAGTTTCACAGGCAAATGCAGACATGCACCTTTAAGTAAGTTTGCAAATATTGTGCATACCCAAGAATATTTATTGTACACTTGTGCAACGAAATGTAATGTTCCTCTTGAGTTACTTACTATAATTAAGAAACAGTGTCGCATGGTGTGAACAACACCCGGCGAACGTCTGATTTGTAAAAGGGAGTAGAATATTACTAACTTACTCGTACAGGTGGGCGTAGACGACATAAATAAATATACCTAAATAAAACTAAAGATAAAGGAAATATCAACGACTATTTTTGAGAGCATAACACAGATTTACCCACATAAATTCTCTCGTGCTCAAGGTAACTTTATCTAACTGTACACCAATCTTATAATGAGCAATAATTGTTATAGCAACTCAATGAATGTAGCTTTCTCTCACTCAATTAGTGTAAAGAGAATTTAATGTTTAGAATTATCGTTATTCACCCGAGATATAAAGATTAAAGGACAGGATGCTTCCATTCTGTTTGATGTATTCGCTCGCAGATGCTGCTTGATCTTCATGGCTGCTTATTCATTTACAAGTAAACGATGAAACTGATGGAAAGTCTTTAAAGTTCTACAAGTGCCTATTCTCCAATTCGCCATTGTCTCATTGTCTGTATTACTAATCATTGAGCTCTTGTGTATTACTTTAACTGGTTGACGAAGATTTGATTGTCAAGGTAAGTCTCGAATTGCGAACGATGAGATCAAACTAAGAGTAGGAGTCAAACTAAGAATAAGAGTCGCAATACAATCAATACATGTTTTGTTTTATATTCTTGTTGTAACTTAGTGTAATTTCGACTTTTTAGTGCATTTTCTTATTTACAGTTTCACTGATACTAACTCTACAAAATAAGAAAATAAAAGGTCGACAACAGAATGGAAGTCTTTATTTTCTCAAAATTACATTAACTTCTTTTCCTTAAATGAAATATTGTTTCTTTAAAAGATGTCGTTTACCATTCTTTCAAAGTAGTTGATTTCATTATACTGCACATTACAATATAGTCTCCCTACTTTTAAATTTAATATTTTCGGCTGCAAATATCCATTACTTCAACACCGTGTTTGAATTTCGAATTGGTCCTATAAAACGATTTCAATATATTTCCATGTTTTCTACTCTAAAAAAACAATTAAACGTTGATATATAACGTAGTTAATAGGAAATACGTAATTTGCTAAACTCAATGTTATTACAAAAGAAGATAATTATTTTATTCTGAAACGAGTTTTCAAACTAGATTTAGGGGCAAACAATCCTTCCTGTTGATTAATTACAATTGACTTTTAGTAGGGAAATTGCGGTAGGGTTATCCGCATTGTATGTGTGACAGAAAATCCGTCAGTGTGTTGAAAGACAAATGAGGATCCAAGGTGTTAAATTATTGATATTAAAAGGCTTATAATTAAGCAATCTTACTTTGAAACACATCCTCTCCTTTGCCTTAGGAGTACTTAATACATAGTGGCCTACATTCATATAGATAGAGAGAAAGGGGAGAGAGAGAAAGAGAAACAAGCAGACAGAGAGAGAGAGAGAGAGAGAGAGAGAGAGAGAGAAAGAGAGAGAATATTTATGTTCAATGGTGTTATACTTTCTAATGTGAAAACATTTTAAAGTGTAATATAGCTGAAGAAAAGTCGCTGTGGTTCAGGCAATAGCGCGTATGATTACGAATCGGACGACTCGGGTTCAAATCCTGGCCAGGACGCTGGAGAAGTTTCTCGCAATGTACCCATGCCTGGCGCTCTGAGGTGCACTCACCTTCCAACCAAAATGAGTACCAGATTGATCTTGATAATCCTGGACACCTTGTTAATGTAAAGGCGATCGAGCGTGCGACTGAATACCATAGGTCGAGAATATGTGGAGCGCTACCCCCACAACCCCTATACTCCGTTCACGACGCGTGCGTATCACACAGGGGGATAGCTTAATGTATTTTAATATTATTGAAGGACTCGATCCTTAAATACCAAACCTGTGTGTGCTTTCTTCTTCCTAACTTGTTCGTAGTATTTACGTATCTCTCTCATATGCAAATAAAACTATATACATATAATGATATCTCTGTTTTAGATATTCGTAATATATTTTGGAAGGAATACCTTTGTAAAAGCTACGAATCTTTAAGTAAGAGTTATATTCAGCAAAATGTGAACTGGACTAATTTTGGGAACGAGCTTTATATATATTCTAATTACTACAAAGTCTATACAATTGAAAGAATCAGGAATGAACTTTTTTTTTTACTTAGATATAAGAAAATATAAAACTATTCTCTATGAGATATAGAAAAGCATTAAAGTATACTGAAATGAACAAAGGAAATGTATATAAACATTACGAATGCAAAGACAATGGACTTCAAAGTACGACACAAAATAGAATTGTGATGTCTCCAATTGTTTACTCATATACCTAAAACATGGAAAGTAGTGAACGATAACAGCCACGTATGTGGAAAGCTATTTGTCATTTAAGAAACCATGCAATGTGATGGTTGGAGTGTCAGATTTTTCTCTCCTGAAAATTATCATTTATAGACATTCTCTTCTTGCGCTTTGCATTTCTCATCTTTACTAGAGAATGTGAATTACTTATTCATCTACAAAATTAAATAATTTTTAACGCAATGGATTTAATATTTTTTGCAACTTCTTCAATATAGGTAAGAAAATCAGCTTTGAACATACACGTTATGATTATTAAGATCCTAACTAAGAAACTATATAACTAAAGCTTTCTTTAAATTATTTTGTCTTGAGTAAAAAAAAATTTCTTGAGAGTAATTATTTGAAACAGGAATTATTTGTTCCTTCTATATTGCATAATTATGAAATATCTTCAATGAAGATATGGTTCAAGTGTCCCGGTCTGTCGTCTCAAAAATACGGTATGGTAGCCCTACTTTTAATTCTTTTTAACAATTTTAACCCATATGTTTCTACGCATGCGCAAGAATGGAGTCATGTGATAAGCAAAACTAGTACGTACAATATAACGTAGAAACAAAAAGTAGAAATCAAAATCAGAGTAAAGTCACTTAGATAGTACCTTCAGCCATCCCGACAAATTGCTAAATGCGTATAAAATGTCTGGTTTTGTGCCAAATCATGTGCTTGTTATTATATATTCCTGTTGCTTTAAGCCGTTTTCGTTGATAATTGATCTGTACTATAGATTAAATATTTAAACTAAGCAAATAAATTGAAATATTACTAATTGAATAGCTACGTACCACAACCCAGTCATTAATTTATATAAATTACTGAGGAGACAACTATGTTTATATAATAGATTGTTTAGCCATAATCATAATGGCAGATACAGAAATAAATATATAACCTGTTTAACGACTATCTTCCAATATGTGTTGTTGGTTTTGAATTACGTAAATGATTAATACGTACACCTATATATTAAGTTCACAGCCAAATTTACCTACGGACAAAGGAGTTAAATTAAGTGATTAAAAAGAAAATGTTTATCTTAGAAAATATGTGTTGATAGTAAACTAATGCAAATGAATTATTATAAAGTGTCCCAAAAGAACAGAGTTACGCTATTATTCTTATACAGGCATATCTTAAATATAGTTCGTTTAAATTACGCTGACAACATTAAAACATACGGTCCAGAAGTTAAGAACAACAACAAATATTATTTAACTGACTCATGCTTCAACAAATTTCTTAATAGAATCCATATATATTTTATAATATCATTTCTAATTCAAATTTTGGCAGGTAAAATACGCAATTACGTAATTCCTTCATTAAAAACTATCCACGCACCCGTTGGTTTGGAGTTAATAAAATATTTTGTCAACACGAAAGTCAACACTAAGTGCTAATACAACAATAACAACAACTACTACTACTATTACTGCTACAACTAATACTACTAACAACAGCAACTACTACTGCTCCTACTTTTACTTGAAATACTACTATTGATAGTTGTAGTAGTAGTATCTGATTTGAGTAGTATAAAAGTATATAATGATGTGCAATATATAGGTAATAAATTAGATTTAGTCCCATTAGATAAGCCTTAATTAAATTAATGAACGTTAGGTAGTCGATTGCATATGTAACTACTATACTGAAAATATCCATGTATCTCTTAATGTCTTTCCCTCAACATTTCCATAAAAACTCATTGAAATTAATACCAGCAACTAAATAGTTATTTCTACTGTATTGCTTTAATACCAAACATAAATTAAAATCATATAGCTGACAAAACTGTCCACTTAATTCTTTTTGATATCGTAATAATTATATATTCTGTTTGATGCATATCATGGCAATTATTTTTTTAAAGAATTCTTTCTTATCCAAAGACAAAACAATAGTTCTATAATTATTCTGTCAACATAATTCTATAAACAAATCCTGTATACACAAAAATCTTTGAATATCGGAGTATTTTAACATCGTCATATCATGAATCAATTACACCAAAACTAATGGACATTGTCGAACTAGAATGAAAAACAGTTTATATCGCTGAGAATATAAAATCAAAATTAGTATCTTTCTTGAATTGTTCACTGAAGTGTTAGTGTCTTTATGCATAAATCAAAAACTTAGATCCAACATTCTAAATTGCTTATCCTGATAACTAACCTCCTCTGGTGAAATAACCTCTGTTAATTCTCACAAATATTATCAAGACCACCTAAAATAATGATAAAATCACCAATAATAAGTGTATCCCATAAAGTATATTTCAGCCATATTACTCATTCAGTCTTTATTATACATTCCAACACTTCAAAAATGGCAGTTCCACATTAGACAAATTAGTTGAATATTTATTCGAATAAAATCATATCAGATAGTCTTACCTTGAGAGAAAATCCTAAATCTTATAATTAAAACATGATGTCCTGGTTTACAGGATCTACATCCACTTTGATTTCTTTAGCAAAAGATTTCGATAAAAAACATTACCAAATGTGCTTCTTAGATATTAATCTCGGGTGATTTATACACTTACCATATCCAATTTTACACAGATAATCATTAATTTCGGTTGATTTATCATTGGTATCTGCCAACTTCTGTGTATTTGTCGTTCCATCCCAAACCTCTGGAGGTTGGATCATCTCCTAATTCTCTAAATCCACTTCTTCCTATTCTCTCTTCTTTACTTGTGAATGGAACTCATCCTTAGTTGGTTGGGATACCCTTTCGGAATGTTTGGCTGCAGTTGAATTATTGTATTCTGAATTGCAACAATCGAAAGTTTTTATCATATTTCGAAAGTTTTTTTTATCAATTCATATTTCGAAAGTCTTTATCAATCCGTTTTGGGGCTCTTCTAACTTTGACCGACATTAATGTAACTTGTTGAATTGTCTTTTGTATACATAATGTTGATAATTTGAAGAATTTTGTTCGGTGTCAAAAGCTTTCTTGTCATATTCTCGATTATCTTGTCTTCTGTAGGTTGGAGATTTTTCAATATCACTTCTGTAAGTGCTGACTAGCTTTTCCTCTCCTATTCCGAAGTAACGAATCTATACCAGTTCTCGCTAAAAATTTTAGTTGGTAAATCTTCCGCAATGACCATCAAATCCGTGCTCCAAAGCTTTTCTTTGTATGTTGTATATAATGAGATTTTTGCTTGAACTTTCATTTCTTGACTACCAATTGTATGTAAACATCGATAACAGGATTGCATTTCAGAAGTTAATTTCAACTTTTGAATAGTTTCCATGTCTGAATGTCGTAACAAGCTCCAGAATCTACTAAAAGGTCTAAATATTTGACATTAATTCTAACTTGGATAACTGATGCTGGAGAAACTATTTGATTGTGAGAATCAGATATAGTGTTGATCCATAATTTATCTTAATCGTCTTCGACTTGAATAATGGAGATTCTATTGTGGATATTATTTTCTTGACCTTTGTGTATTATATTCACTTTTATCATGGAATTTGACTTTTTTTTATTTCGTTTCTTCTGACAGCAAATCTGAAAATGATTACTTTCCCTACAATACATACTCATTTTACCAAAGGCTGGACACTTGTTGTTTTATGATTTTTCCCACAGTAATGACAGTTATATATCATAAGAATTTCAGAGTTTAAATATTTGTTCTGAAATCTGTTTTCATCCACTTGCCTTATATCTCCACTCACCATTAAGTATTTATTGGTGTATCTTACTAACAAAGAACTATGTCTCTCAATCAATTCTTGTTGAATGTATATATTAGAAGCTTTTTCATAAGTCAGGTTATCTGTTGCATATAATCTTTTACGCAAGATTATTAACAGAAATTTTACAGACCAACTGTGATGTGAAGGCCTCATCAAAATTAAATCAAATTTGCATCTATTTGCATGTGTTTTATGTTCTGTAAGATAATCCCTGATCGGTTGACCTTGATGCTAGCATAGTTTATGAAATGAAAAACCTTATATTATCAGATTAGTTTTAATTGCGAATACCTGCAGTAGAAATTCTTGATTTTCTGAAAAAGACAGTTAACTCATGGACTTAGGTGACACAGCATCTAAAATTTTCTCTCGTTCGGCACATATAATTTGATTTCAGTAGTATATAGGTACATAATAATGTGCAATATATAGGTAATGAATTAGGTTTAGCTCGATTAGTTAAAACTTAAATAGATCAATGAATATTAGGTAGCCGATTACAGATGTAAAGACTTATCCTCAGCATTTCCATGAAACCTCATTGAGATTAATACCAGCACATAAATAGTTATTTCTACTATGTTGCTTTAAAACCAAACATAAATTAAAACAAGGTAGTGGACAAAAGTGTCCACTTAATTCTCTTTGATATCGTAGTAACTATATATTCCCTTTGATGCATACATGACAATTATCAAAACAATTCTTTCTTATCAAAAGACAAAAAAATAGTTCCCTAATTGTTCTGTTAGCGTACCTCTATATATAGAAACAAATTATGTATGCACAAAAATCTTTTAATATCGGAGTATTTTAACATCACCATATCATAAATCAATTACACAAAAAATAATTGACATTATCGAAGTAGAATCAAAAATAGTTTATATCGTTCCTCAATTTTTATGAAGAACGATAAATTAGTATCGTTATTCAGTTGTTCACTGACTGTCTTTAGGCACAAATCAAAAACTTGGATCAAACATTCTAAAATTACTTACCCTGATAAGTATTAGTAGCACTTCTTTACACATTACAGCTTCTTCAAATCTTAATTAAATTATGATCTTATTTCTAGTTTGCTACAATCAGCATTTGATTGAAAAATGTTTAAAATATGTAATTTATTTGTCATTATTGTTTTAAATTAAAATCAAAACAATTAATTAATTCCATTGTTATAAATAACGGATTGTCTGTATTTAGATAGAACATTAACATGACTACTGCAAACTGTGTTATCTAATTGATATCAGTAAAATCTTGAGGTGGCCAAGATTATTAAATTATTATAACCGATTCAACGGTTTCTGCGTCAACTAACGACAAACATTTTTCACTTTCAGTTTTATTACGAAGATTCTGTGCAGCAATTAAAGAATTATATTTATACAAAGATTAGAAGATTTATCAAAGTATTATTTAATGATATTTACAGACGAGGATGAAAGTACTGAGAAAGTTTAATAAAGTGGCGAAACAACTCAATCCTTCTCTAAAGTTCTTAAAAGCAGCACCTTTCAAAAAGTAAACGTGTAAATTACAACAGTGAAAGCATCAAATATCTCAATCGATTCACAAACTCATGATAATATATTTATTGAGACTGATGCTACACTAATAACAAATACTAGACAGTAACATACTTACACCTAGATGAACCTCTAAGAAAATAATGTTAGTTTCAAAGTAATCAAATTTCAAATTATTTATCCTACCAAGCGAACACACTGATGGGACAAAAAAACTTTTTTCTTTTGCCATATGTACAATGTTAAAGTATCTGCGTCTATAACAATGAAATAAATAAATAGGTTTAGTTTTTAATTTTAAATAATAATGATCAAGAATTAAATATTTAAAAAAAAATTAAATTCAAACGCTGAATGTTGCACACTAGAAAGAATAACTGACAAAGTCCTATTAAAGATATACAATCACTCTCAACATGCATTTTAACTAATCACAAGTTGCAATCATTCCAATTATTTGTAATACATTTTTGATTGTATTATTTTGAATTATATTATATGTCTCTAAAATCTCTACATCACTGGAACCAAGACTCACTGGAAGGTCTGAATTAAGGTTTATCTATTTTGTATATATAAATATACGTTATATGTACGATAAATTTTAAGTTATAAATATGCTAATTGATTGTTATGAGAAACAAATTATTTTTATTAGGTTATTGTTATAGCCAAAAGTTTATATTTTAAATACATAGAAAGTAACAAATTATGATTGATTTTTTTTAAATTTGCTAACATATTGTTTTCCAATTTACAGGAATCGTAAAACATTTGGTGTCGAATGTCACTTTTCAGCACAAGGCCACAATTACACATTCTCTACAGATAAAGTGACATGGAGTGAAACGCCAACGAGATGTAAAAAACAAAAAGGCTCTTTGGCTGTTATAATAGACCAAAATGAAGCTGAATTTCTTGCTAACAACAATGACAGTAAGAGACTACACTATAATTTATATCCAATTTCTGTAATGCAAAATTTAGCTTTAAATTGCCTGACTCTCGTTGTGGGCCGAGCTTTCTAAACAATTTTTTATTAATTTTGTCTTGAATATTTTTGTCGGTTAATACAATTTCATCAATAAATAAATTTTACTAATGTATTGCTTATAAAGAAAACCAGTGTTTCTATATGCGGACTATTGTATATTGCTCCGCCTATCAATGTATTGATTAATATGAATGTACAAGAATGCTTCGCGCAGAGACCATGCCTTCTCAGACATAGAATACTTTCAGTGCTGATCGATTTGGATTCTATTATGATGATAGTCACCAATAAAGTAAATCAAGTAAAAGCTTGAAAAAAACTAAGTGACAAGTATGCCTAAGTTAACTTAAACGAACGACGCCATCTTAGATGAAACGCAATAGGTTTGGTTGAAGTCTCACTCTGTATCGCTCTGTCTCTCTCTCTCTCTCTGCTCTCCTCAATACAATCGGGGTATTCAAGCATGGTGTTATGCACTCAACTAGCTTGGTCGTGGGTCACGTATAAAAACATTTAGCAACTTCATTTAAGACCAATTACCAATGCCTACGCAAATAATTATGATATGAAATCATGTATAGTCCTTTTGCGCGACACTGGGTAGTTAACTTGCTAAGAGATATTTTAATCTTCACTAAATGCACTTTGAATAGTTCTGCTTTTAGGACATGAAGATTTATTCCCAGAAGGTGATCTTTCATCGAAGTTCTGTAATTCTGATTTAAAACTTCACAGTGAAATATAACCAGTAAAAGCATAGATTTCAACACTAATCAAAAATTAAATGCATAAATGTTTTACAATGAATGGTGTCAACTTTGAAATAAATCTGACAAGAGAGTAAATTTGGCAACTTGACATGGAAGTAGGATGACAATTTTGGATTTAGCCTCCATCTTGAAAATGGACCACGTGGCTTAGTGATGACATCGAATTTCAAGGTGTCTATGAATATGTTAATAATAATCAAAAGATAAACCTTACGTTAAAATTTTGCACACTGACGTCTTAGCAGCCCCCGATCTAGAACACTTACAAAATTTCTAAAAAAAAATGCTCACTTTTGTATAAGATTATTTCTAGGCTGGGTCTTACAGGAGTATCCTCAAAGATAAAGTATGTTTTCCGCGTATTTCAAGAATTTAACTCTGAGAGATTATGTCAGTTTAAAAACAAAATGATCAAAGACACTCACCAGAGCTGACAGGTATGGCATATAGAGACAAAAGTTTCACTACTAATTCGGAATCAAAAGCCCTCTTTTCGTTGTAAAGTAGTAAAGATGATAATCATGCAAGAGAATCATAGGATATTTCAGTAACTAAATCCACTTCCTTCCTTCAAGATATTTTAAAGAGTGACAGTGTGTTGCATTTATTGTCTCTCCACAAAGTGAAATAAAAAGCGAGAAAATTCCTTCAATGCTATACGGTGCCACAATATACCTTCTCATTGATTGGTTTCTGCTGGAGTTCCTTGGAGCATAACGATATTGGTTGACACTGTTTATTAGATTGACGTTTGAGCTGCTGGTTCTAAGATGTATCCCTCGTTCTTGACTTGCTACATTTCGATTGTGTAAGCTTCCTGCTTCCAGAATGTTGTAGATTAGTTCACAGAGTTCCCAGTAGTTCCCATGTTGTATTTTTTCAGGTCGGTGTTTCCTGAAACGGTGATTCTTCATTCCCAGGAATCGTAAAACATTTGGTTCTGAATTACGCTTTTCAGCATAAAAGCCACAAATATACTGTACATTCTCTACGGATAAAGGCACATGGAGTGAAGCGCCTACGAGATGTAAAAAAGAAGAAGGCTCTTTTGCTGTTATAACAGACCAAGATGAAGTTGAAGTATTTGCTAACAGCAATGCCGGACTCTCGTACATTCTTTATGGCGTGATAAAAAAATCTGTGGCAAGCGGTGGGGATGAGCTTTGGCATTTAAACGTTGTAAAATATTATTTCGGAAAGTAGTTACATCTTTGTACAGTAAAGTTGGAGGACAAATATTTTAAGATAGTTGACCCTCTTCTTCACAATTCAAAAAGTCCAAAATATAAACCAGTCAAGTAATAGATTTTGGTAATTAGTTTTGTATCAAGTATTTAACGAAATTGAAAAGACATGTCTTTTTTTTTAAGTAAAATCTTCCCAGATATTCCTTCTTATAGTTGATTATTGATATTTATGAAGCTCAATTTGGCAAATCATATATTGACAACTAATTAACGTAAAGATGTAATTATTATTTAATATAAAAGATCTTCGTGTATAGTTTGTGGTATCAAGGGATTATTTCCATGTCGTAAGCACACAGTACACAGACATTCTGACAACTCTGGAAATAAGATTTCACAAAATCTTGAAGATATCTAAGATTTCTGAAATGTTTTACTTAACAAAGGACGTACTTCTTGTTTACAACTTTGAGTAACGACATCCAGATACTACTCTAGAAGAAGAGGATATCGAACCAATACTGGGCCAACCTTTATCGATATTGGCCAGACATTCTGTGCACCAAGATACCTTGTAAAATAACTTGAAGATGTAAGAATTGTTACTTTTACTGTAACAACATAAAGTTAGATGTTGTTGAAAAGTTTACAAAATTTGGACGTTTATTCTAAGAAAACGCCTTTTTGAAATATTTGATTTTTGTTAATGCAATGCTCGCCATTAAAATGCAACCCCGAGAAGGAGATATCGGATTAATGAAATATTGAAGAATATGCAGAGTATGGAAAGATAAACAATTGGTTAACACGACATCTCCATAGCTCATCAGAGGCGCAAGGTATGCCATCTAGAAACAACAATCGGAGGAAGATCACAGAGTCACAATACAGAGACAGACAACTGCTGGTGTGACGGTAGTATATGTTTGAAAGATACCTTGTCGTCGAATGCGGCAGCCTTATCAACAGGCTTCCACCTTTGACCGCGGATGCATCGTGGCATATCGAAAGTGCGGTTTATTATTCCACGACATTGGTGGCCATATTGAACAAAGTTTGTCCACAATGCAGCATATATGGACACGATAGCCAGACAAGGACACTACGCAACGGCATGACGCATCTCAACGACCAGGTCATACGACGGGACACGAGAACACGCCTTGTGTGTATGTCTTTAGTGGATCAAACAGAAACATCCCGAATTCTAGGATACGCATTGGCTTTAGTTGTACAACGCCCAGTGTACCCACGAACAGTTCTACGTCGTCTGCAAGAGCAGGACATATTTGTAGGATGTCCATATCTGCGGCTTCTGCCGACTGCACAGCGTAGGGATGAGCGACTACAATCGTGTCGCGAACGTCGCGCACACAGAGCATAAAGGCAGGACGTCCGCTTGTTAGACGAATCCCGATTCTATCTGCAGCATCATGATAGCTGCATCCTTATCTGGTGGTACCGTGATTATATGCTGGTCGACTAATTAAAAGTTTTCAATTTTGAATTACGACCAGTCATTGGTTTAGATTTGATGGTTAAATATTTTTAAAAATGACGTAATTACATTTGAATGAGTTTTCTTCAGTATTATTTAAAACTTTATGTGTAATAAAAACTAACCAAGTTTTATATTAAACGAGGCCTTAGATTAGATTTGTTGGCGAAATGTTTTCAGCAAAAAAATTGCGTCTACGAGATATTTCGGTAGTTACGAAATTTGCCGGCAGAGGAAAAGAATTATCGGTGACTGATATGGTGTTACACAAATGCTTCTTTAGTGGAAGAAATTTAACAAAAAATCAAAATCAATGTCTCTTCAAAAATTAAACTTGGTGTTTCCTGAGAAAATGGTTTCCAAATATGGTAAACTCTTTAAAACATTTTTTTAAAGATAACATTTAGCAATGAAACTATGTAAAATATTACATATAATTAAGATTTCTTGTGCAACTGACGTTACACTCGGGAAAAGCAAGGTCTTCATCTTGTTTCGTTTTATTTCAAGTTTCGTCACCCAGAGAATTTTAGGATATAAGGTATTTTTGTCTAATTGTGCATTATTCCTGCAATTAATAGATGGAAATCTTTCTCAAATATTTTTTGTTTAAATCATAATTTGTTTACAAATATTAAACCCATTACATGCGTTTTCATGTTAAAAATTGCAGACCTCTCTGTTTTTTTTTAATTAAAGATCTGCATTGAAAAATATCGCAAGTCCACCGGAGTATATTTTACAGGAGGGACGAAAAACAGTCCAACCTCTTCGTATGCTATCATTTTCAGCAGAAAATATTTTGTATTATAAACGGATTTTTGTGGTGGGATTAGGATGTAATATTTATGCAAGTGGGTAGCCCTCGGAACATGGATACCAACGAACAGAAAAAATGTAAATACGAGAAAAGTGGACTCTAAACGTTTTTCAATTCAGGTCTTCAATTGTTATATTTAATAAGGGCGTAACGTCTCCTGATTTCTCTAGAACGTTTTCCTTAAAATCTCGGGACCTATCATGGTACCAGCTATGAATGTAATTAACTATAGCGATATACCGTAAACTACTCATGACGATAATTATCTAATTAACACATTTTGGGGGCTAGAGTCCCACGAGGTTATGGACAAAGTTTTAGGTCTATCATAAACTTTCGAACAATAATATCACTGGACCATTCTTTGATTTTTGAAAACCTGGGCTGTTCTGGGTGCAAAATCCCCACGGTTGGACACTTCTTGTGCACACTGAAACCTTCACTTGCAAATGCAAATGTCCTCAGCGTTATGTAATAACGTTTTATCGTATACCCTAAGGTCCAGTTAGTCTAATTTCGGACAAGATTATTAGAGTTACTTACTTAAATTTTTAAAACTTCTGGTGCTTATGTTAGATTATACTTTCTGTCCAACACTATTTGGCCTAGTTTGCCTACATATCGGAAGAATCTTTACGAGATGGTAAATCATGAAACACGTTTTGGTTTCAATTGACTTAATACAGAAAGTGGCACATTTATCGGGATAGTATCATACCAGGGAAATAAACTTGGGAACTGTTTTACCAGAAGATGCTCAGTTCCGATACAGAGTTTACATTTTAGTAAGTCAAATGAAAATACAATTTCAATTTTCACTCAACTTGTATTTAAACTTTGAAGAATGAAATAGGTCTACCTTTTTCTGTATGATGATTAAACATCTAATACATTTTCATGCATTCTTTTATGATTCAAGAAAATCGAAATCTTCCATTATCCATTCAATGAGAATTCATAAATCTTCAACGTTCAGTTACTACATTCTTTGTATTTCAAAATGTGGAAATGTGCTTGTACTAGTTTATAGTGAAAATGAAAGTAACAATTCGAAATATCGGTGTATTTTTACAATTTTGAGTCCAAAGAAATTCGGACAAAATCAAAGAAGCCTATATTAATGTTTACTATTTTGAGTGCATATATTTTCATTATGTGAATTATTTACGCACTTGCATGCTTTTAGGTAATTTGAATATTACATGATTGTTGTTCTTCAATTTTATTGTGTTGCAACATCTTGTTTTCTCTTTCGATTTTTTAAAAATAAAATCTAAATTGTATTATTTATTCTTTTAGAAAATTAAACTAAATTTGTGCTGAATACGTAACATACGATTTTCATGTTTAATGAAAAGTAAGTTCTTATAATTTCTTCTAATGTTTATTTTCCTAACATTTCAAAAATACTGCACTATTATCATACTTAAGCGTATGAATCATCAAATTTCCAAAATGTTTATAATCTTCATTATTTAATGAGAGCTTCTCCAACTTTTTCAGCATTACGAGATCTTTGGATTGGTGGAATATAATAAAAAGTGGCCAATGGACATGGGATGAAACGAATGAAATGATTCCAATTGGTAGTGGTAGCGATTTCCCTTCTTGGCTAAACAATATCACCAAACGAGGATGAGACTGTTTAAGTTTTGATAAATATGTAGAAGAATTTCCGTTCTTTTAGAACT
>JAGDQP010034666.1:0-19981 GCA_022664845.1 Lepisma saccharinum | reverse complement strand
TAGAACAGAGATCCCAGTATTTCACAGTCTGACATGCAAACTAAAACTACATCGCTACGGTGCCACATCACACACCTCCTCACTGACCAGTTTCGTTGTTATTGTATAAAAGCCAAGCTTGAAACTTTAATAGTTACATTAATATTACAAAATGAAATTTTATTCATTATCAATTACAGAACATTAGCTAACAATTCGGGAGCATTTTGTTGTGGTTAAAATCATGCTTGTTTCTGAATATTTCATGTGCCTGGCACAAACGAATAAATTAGTTCGGAACCAATTTGGTTTGTTTAATGGAGCAAACAAGAATTTTCAAAAACAAAGTCTCTATTCTGAGTTTTAGAATATATCTGCTACCCTGGTTACTGACGTAGCATACGAAGAAGCGCTAATCATGAAGAACGATAGTTCTTCGAGTGACCCTGACAAACGAGTCTGCTAGCGACACTCACATAGAGACAGCTAATTTCGGATCTAGCGAACTATAAGCCCTATTTTGATGCTTAAACTTGCATTTAAAAGCGCTCTTTACCACAATAAGACACAAAAAAAAAAAAAAAAAAGGTCGGTAGGACCTCCCTGGAACCCCTAGGGTGGTTCGAAAAACGTAAACATTTTAAATTTCAGATCACATAATTGAATCCAGACCATATAGGCCGCCGAAATTTGCGGAATTTTAATCTACACCTTAGGGGTTCAAACGTTATGACTTTTTAAGCCGAATCATAGAATTTTAAAAAATGATCGAAAAGTATGTCCGTCATTCCGTGTGTCTCTTTGCTTTAGCCTCAAATGGTTGGTACCAGGGGGATTGGGGGGTCAATTGCGGGTCCCAACAAGTTAAGAGCAAAAAAAAAAAAATGCTTATTTTTAAATAGGAATTATGGTTTTCGAGATACGGAACCTACCAGGGTCCAAAATCGATCTTGTGTATGAAGACTATGCACGTTTTTAATAGGCAGCCTTACAAAATAAGTGATATCAGTATAAAACCCTTTCGGGGTAAACGGAAGAGTGACGCAAGAATTCTACTCACAAAAGAAGTGGTATCCATTTTGCGAGTGACTTTCTTTGTGTCACTATGGCGAAAGTGTTTCCATTCTAATGAAATTAAGGGAATTAGTATCCTCCTGTCCACCATAGTGACACAAAGAAAGTCACTCGCAAAATGGATATCACTTCTTTTGTGAGCAGAGTTCTTGCGTCACTCTTTCCTTTACCTCGAAGGGATTTTTGTACTGATACTGATAATTACAAATAAACGTACCGTAGGCTTTATAGTACAGTAATATTGTATTTCTTTTGCAGTTATGATGCAGGAAATTTTCAAGTTCTATAAGTTTTTCCTGTATGTGTAGAACTCCACTTAACTTCAGCCAACATATGTTGTGGTCTGGTAGGTAAGGCATCGAGCTGTCAACTAAGTGACCCGTGTTCAAGTCTCCTTGGTATCATCGTATTTTTTTCTTTGGTGATGCCAATCAAATTTGTTTAACGAACTTTTGTCTACAGTAAATAAAATTTTGGTTTGGGACCTATTTGAACATTTTTTTTAACCACAAACAAAACATTTTCTGTGTAGAAGAAGTGGTACAAGGAGAGAGGAGGAGGGGGGGGAAGAGAAAAATAAGAACATTTTAAGACACATAATTGTTACTTAAAGACTTAAAAAACAGAAAATTTATTAACAGTACACTGTAGGGAATGTCGTAGTAATAAATAAATAATATAAATAATAACAATATTAATAATAATCGAAATAATGTAACCAAAAAGACAGTAGCAAACCACTTTAATTACTTTCATAAGATTTTTTTGGTGTGTGTGTAAAAAGCGTGGAAAGGGAGAAAGACTTCGACGATGTTGTCGAGCGTTAGTCACCCACGCACTTACATCAAAGCTCAGTACTCAGTTAACGCCTCTTTGTTTCAAATTGCAAATTTAATGATCACTGAACACGAAAACAACAGAATAATCAGCTGGATTTTTTCTTTTATTGTAAGAGCGATACATTTCTCTCCTTTGTGTTTCTCAATGGGCCACGTGCTAACACGATCCACCCAAAAGAGACATATATTACGTGGTCACTGAATGTAAAAGGCAGTGCCACGAAACAATTCCCTCCGATATCTATCAGAGAAGGGGGGGGAGGGGGGGCTCTACGGAAGCATTAAAAAGTGGGCTTTATTTTCAAAATCCAGATTCAGATCTTTCTCATGAATATTCAATCTAACATGAACTTTTTCTCCCAACAAGCGCTAAGGCTTCCATGCCAAAATGTCACGCAAGTAGCTATTAAATGCACGGTGCTGTCACGGAACCGAAGCTATTTGGAATCGTCACCATTTCGTGTTTAGTTGGTGGTCAAGAAAAGAGAAAATTTAGCCAAAGACGCCAGTTAGCGTTGCTCTTATTTGGAAATATGGAAACAGATCTTCCTGTTCTTTATCCGTGCCCTGTTTATATCAGTGCTTGACAGCAACTCTGGATTTTAATTGTACACAAAATTTTGGATTCTCTTAGGCCCCTTCTACACGAGGAGAAAACGCGGCGATTTTACCGCGAGCAAACCACGCCTTTTTAAAAAAGAAACATGCTTTAAAATGTACGTGTCAAACAGCGCGGTGAAAACGTTCGTGTACACATTTAGAAATATGGGTTTTGTTAGAAGGCGCGGTTTTTCCCACTCGTGTAGAAGGGGCCTTAAATTTAACTTTGTCCGTCGATAACGAAGGCTAGCGTCTTAACCAAAGCAGAGAGAAACTGATTTCATATTTCGCTTCAGTTACTAGAAAGGTTACAACGTATAGGTATAGTACACATATAGGCCACAACTTTATTATAGTTATTTCGAAATGTGTTTGACAAAATAGAGCGAAAACCTCGACAGCATAACTCGAACCGGCATGCTTTCCCATTTCAGTTTTCAAGTCTTTGTTCCAGTCTGATTTACCACAATATTACAACACTGATCTTGTTCAAATTTGGTTTCGTTAACTTCCCCCCATCCCCCTTAGAGTTGCTATAAGAATCCGGATATTTTGCGAGACAATACTAGCATGGTGCCCCTTCCCAAACGATTCCTCGGGATGCACACAATATCTTCGTTTCGGATCAAAAACAAACAATAAAGTATGTACACTCAGATTCATAGAAAAGTGCCAGTGGAAAAGTTGGAGAAAGTGAACAACGTGACTATACTTGGGCCGACGACAGTTCATTTCTGACCGTCCGCTGTGTGCCAGAAAAAATCAGCGCTGTTGCCATGCTGTCGGCACGTAATTTATTCTGCCTGCCGCGCTTGAATCAAATGCGGGATGTGTTGTTTCAGAAGCAGATGGACAATATTTAAACTTGGTAACGTGGGAGGGTTGCTTAGCAACGTTTTCAAAACGTAGGGCAGTGATTGGCTGCTTTCCTACCTGCTATGCTTCTCCGTTTGTCACGGACAAAACTGTCAGCGATGAACTTTCGCCGACTCCACTATGATAATGTCGTTATTCTTCATTATTTGATTACTTGTCCATTATTTCCTTCATGTTTGGCAAAACTGTCATTTTACTTGGGAACGGAAGTCAACATTTATGACACACTGAATTCAGGGAGCGATCTCTCATAATTGTCTGAAAGAATTACGTAGCTGATAACATGTTGGCTAATTAAATGAATACATTATTTTGAAATTCAGTCATCGCTTATACTTCCTAAAAAGTTACGCTTCGCCACTTGATAATTATTAATTTTCAAAGTACAGCAACAGAAGCACAAAAATGCAAAATTGCTTCCCCCAACCGAAACTGTAGTCTCACACCTTAACAATTACAATAAGTTTCTTTCTGGCAATATTTTCTGCTTTCGTTTATTCATTCCAATCTGTTAGGAATTGTATAAGTAGACACTAGTTCAGAATTTTATCAGCCGGGAATTTTTTTTTTTCGACAAAAAAACAATCTCTTCTTAAGCTACGCGCACACCAAAAACAAAGTTCTGGGGGAGCTGAGATTTTTGCGTAATAGTGGTTTACTGTCACCATGCTAAAGCCAAGTACTGAAATGGCGGCACGCACATCGAAGACGCTCAGCTATCACCCTCACGTTAAACCTACGTTCACCCTCATTCACTTACCCACAACCGGCTGAACACCTATGAGTACTTACAACTACAATAACATTTATTTAATGCGCTTTAACTTTGAAAGACATGCGTCAACTATTCATATTTGGACAAATCGACATCAGTGTAACTTGCAGCAACTGGCACCGACTTTTACGCAAATGCGGGAAAAGTCGCCAATGCGACTGGACATCCACATTGTTTTTCATATTCCTTTTACTAATATTGTGTTTATGACGTTTCGAATATTTTTAAAGATGTATTTGAACCAAGAAGAAGAAAAACGTAAAAATGAAAATGATATCAAGAACAAAATGAAAGAGAAGAAAAACGAACCACAGTTATGAAGATATTCTCAAGATATTAGCAGTTCCTGCTTCCTAGCACTGCACACCAAGTGACAACGATAAAGCAGCCATTAGCCGCTGCTCTTCTCTTGTTAACCAAAACTACGCTACGGTCTAAGAGGTTAATGCGAACCAACTAAGGGCAACCTTACAACACACGATCATCTTCCATTAACATGCAGCACCAGGAAGATAGAACAGCTAATGAGGAAAAAGCCTGAAGACCTTCATTTATTTTGGGGACGTTGCTTGCTTTAGCTTGTCAGTGGTGGTAGGGGGGGTTGATATTAACAAAGTTGACAGCATTAAGTCCTGTTTACGATATGAAAACTTTTTCCAAAAGAGCGTCTTTTGAGACGAGATCTTCTCTTAAAAACCAGCTTAAATGAACGCATTAAGATTTCATTACGCATAACGAAGCAATGGGGTGAAAATATTACCCCAGTGGAGACTCTATAAAGCCCTCTGCGACTCGGCTAGATTGGTAAACGACTACAACTTCTGTGAAGAATTACCAGCAATGTAGCTGCAGATTACTCCATCCTTTTCCTTCCCCCGTCCGGCCTGAGGAAAGGAACAGATTTTTAAAGAACTATATTGCTATCTTAAGACAAGTAGATGGTCGCTGCATACTTAATTTCTACATGTTTTATGCACATTATATTAAGACATATAGGCCATTAGTATGACATGGATTCCAGACTTCTTTTGCATTTTTACTATTGACACAAGTTCAAACGGCCGTGATATGATCATTATTCCCTTAGTTTTTTAAATCCTTTTACTATAAATGAGCTACTTAAGTATATCTGCGGAAACCCGTACAAAATTACAAAACCCATGGCATGGAAACAAAATTACGGTAGTCTTTCAACACGAAGGATAATTTTATAATGTTAACTTAGAATAAAGATTGGAAATACAAATAATATGTCCTTGGGTATTACTTGTATATATATAAAATATTTGTAAATACAGGATGACGCTTTTCATTTATGCTGACAGATCTACACACTCTAGCAAAAAAAACGTGCAATTTATATGACTCGGCTATTCCTTCACTCTGAAGAACAGATCCGACCCGCTCTCTATGGCGTAATAGACCTTTACACTGTAAAACAATGCACTTACTTTTACATTTTCTTGTAATATTTTCTCTGAAATTCTCTTCATCTTGTGCTCAAAAGTGTAAGTAACGTGTATAAGGAGTGTTGGGGGATTCTGCTTGTCTTTTCTAGGTCAATTTCGGACAGCTCTTGGACACTGAATTTTATAGGGTTACTTTTACAACACTTGTACATAATTCGTTCCAGAGCTGAAACGGGTCACAAAATCAATCGAGTCAAGTTTTGGAACAGGGTTCCTGGATCAATTGAGTACAGATTCCGGCCATACTTTTTTTTTGTCTGATTGATTATAACAATGCTATAACATTTTCCCATGCATTAGGTGAGTGAGGCTAAAGATGACTTCGACAACTTTTTTTTAAAGAGATACCGCAACAATAACTGCGGAAACATATCAAACCAATCAATTATAAATAATAATCTTCCATTGAGGACAATTCCTAGGTAGACAGATGACTCCATGAAGATCATAAAACGTTTCTACAAAGCCAACAGTCAGGTATATGGACGACAGATTAAATTTTTAGTTATTAATAATATTAGAAATAGTATTTTAAAAAAACAAAAACAAGCGAGAGCAGTGATTCTACTACCAATCGTTAAGGTTCCGACGATTCATTGATAGGGACCGGAAACCATTAACTCTGGATACGGTCTTGTATTCTATTTCAAGAGAACACTAACCTCCTAGCATGTTATGCAACCCTCTATAACTGTTATGCAAGGCAACATAGTAATCAGGATATATTTTTGACACGGACGAAGCAGGAAATTAAGGTCCGTTATTGTTAGTCTTAAGTCGTGGAATCCTATCAAGGGACCTAAAACGAACAATTAGTGTCCTCTGAAGACCAAAACAAAAAAGAATAAGGAAAAATAACAATACAGACATATTCGCCTGGTAAAGGAGACACACTGGGAGACACTCCGTAAGACCTCTTCCAGTGCAGTTCTGAGAAATTAAGAAGAGAGACTGCGAAAACCTGTATAGTTTAATGAAATACAGCATTGTCATAATCAAAGCAAAAAGATGCACCAATGTAACTTTATGCGTTGATCCATTATTCATCTTTACCAATTTCCAATTACTTTATTACAACAAGTACAGTCAAGTACTCAAATTACTTTAAATAACATACACAGCCGTAGAAGCAGAATATATACATCGGTGTTTTTATCAAATTACAGCTGTTTCAACATTTGACAGTTGAGTTAATATTTTTTTAAAAAAAAAGAAACGAAAAGGTTCTTTAATCAACGAAAGTACACCCTTGCCTTTATCTCTCTTCTTCAACATTATGACTTCAAAAGCTTATTATACACTTTGTGATTGTTTTTTGAGAGTTTAAAGAAACTTTTCGACTCTTTTTTTTTTTTTAATTTTATTATTTTAAAAAGAAATGAACTCTTCTTAACCATTGTAGAAAATTTTCTTTTTGAATTTTATGAAAGAAAGAAAGAAAATTAACAGATCTGTTCTTCTCCACTATCATTGAAGCAGTGAATTTAAGGAAATTAGAAAAATAAGGAAACTTCCCCCCATCGCTGTTAATATAAAGTGATAAAGTACCGTTATCACAGCGTTTCTTTTAATTAGTTCTAAAAAGAAATAAGGAACAGTCTTGGTTTTCTCTTGAACTGGAAGGGGGGGGGGAGTTTCTATTCCTTTCTTTATTTCTTCTTCAAGTAGGTATTATGGTCCAGAAGAACATCTTGTCTTTTTCCCTTCCTCCTCGTCCTTTCTTTCATCTCTTCATTTTTTTTCCTCTTCAGTGTTCCCTTTTTTCTCTCTCATTCTTTTAATAATTATGTTCTGGTTCAAGTCTTTTAATTGCTCCTGATTGTCGTATCGAATTAAAACCTAATCGTGTGCAACTTTTCTTGAGCTCTGTAGCAAGTGAAGATCGCCCTTTGATTAATAAAGGAATAAGAAAGAAAGGCAAGGGTAAAGAAAGATGCATAAAAAATAAGGGGAAAAAAAGGTCAATTAAGAAGTCAATATAGTCAAGTTTTTTTTTAAAATTTCATTTTCTTTTTTTAATGGGCTTTTTTTTTATTTTTGCAAGGTTCAGTCTAAGAAATATGGTTGAGAGAAATTTTTATTAAAATTCTAATCGATATACAATCTTACCCTCGAAAATTAAACGTGCTTCTTTTTTTTCTCCCTTATCGTGAAGTGGTGACATTCAGAATAATAATAAAAAAAAAGGAATATTCTTTCTTTGTCTTTTAGAAACAGGCTTAACTCTGAAAACCCTATTTCTAACAATGTAGCACAATTAATGAAATCCTGCTCAGAATACGAAATGTTCCAGTTTGCTGCGAAAAAGAAAACTGTAAAAATATGGGTAAGAAATTCGAAATTTTGAATACCAGGACACTAATATAAACGTAAATATAGCAATTCGATGTCCAACTGTAACAACAGAACGTGTTAGAAATGTTTAATTTGTAGTACTCAACCTCACGACACTAATTTTTGGCTTGATTCTCAAAAAATTCACACCCTTCCCTTACATTCATCGTCTCCATGACAACATTCTCAAACTCTCACTTATATTCAGTTACACATTGCAACAAAATCTCACAAAACTAATTTCACTACTTCTTTGCATTCACCTATACATTGTCCATGTTGTTTCTCCTTTTTCTAAGTCCTCAACTATGTCAGATATTTACAGAGATGTTAACACATTCACTTTTGAATTCTTCATTTTACGAGTAACTTTCAATAAAAAATACATTCGGTCCTTAGAAGTACCCTACTAACAGTGTATCTGATACTACAAAAATACGTTTTCTTGATTTTCGTTAACATCCAATAACAAATGTCTTACAAAGAAGGAATTCAAGTCATCCTGATGGATTCCAGCTAGCAGACTCATTTATACTTATTATTTCAGTTATCACAAAAACAGAAATTACATAAGAAAATGCGATTACACCTCGTCTCTTACAATGATGTGACAGGAGCAAGTGAATGTTTAAAATAATAACCACAGAAATGAATGTCTGTATCAGACGTGAATGATTAGAAAGTTAAATAAGACGACCTACTAGCCAGAGCTGAAACGGATCACCGGGTATATATGGGCTTCGGACCCGGTAACTCGGAGGACAAAAGAGTTATTAATTATTTCCTTCCGTTTGAACAGTGTTTCTATTAGGGGTGACCAGGACTGGAAATATTACTCCCAGAGCACAAAAAAATACGACGACAAAATTTCCATTTGATTATGTCTCCCAGACCGGGTCACCTAGATTCGGGTCAGACTGGGTCAACAAAAGTGACATGGTTTCAGTTCTGCTACTAGTTAATGCTAATGCCACAACCAGAACAATACAAGTACCTTGCGCCCGTGTTTTAGGTAGTATCTGGTTAAATGAGTGCCAAATAGTATTCTGTCCTGGAGTTGTACTCCTGCCACCACCTTCAGCAGGCATACCAGGATAAGGAAGATATACCTGCTTAATTTAAGGATTTTTCACAACGACATTCTAGATAGTTAATAAATAAAAAAAAACACTAACAACTGCTCGCGCATATGTAGAACTATTGGTAATAAACGAACAATCAAGATGTGGTCAAAATGAAGTACGTAACCAAGCGATCATTCTATTAGGAAATTTTCTCCTCAAAGATTACCAATCAACGCGAAGAGAACCATGATGGTATACCCGTTCCGGTGATCCAGTTGTGTACCACAACGGATGGGCACAGAGGAAACAAGCACATTTGAGTCCTGAGATTTTTCCAGAGTTTTCCTAAGTTTCACCACGCGAAAGTTTGGGTAGTGTCTTATCTATGAGGCGCACTTAGGTCATGGTTTGTCTTCGGCCCATAAATAAAAAAAAATGGCGATGATAAATCTTTTGATGTCTGAACCAAGATGATGAATTTTACGAATGCTTAGATTGTGGACTACGGTGATCCAGTTTTCGCAATTCTAACATTCTCTGACAAATATCAAGTTAGCTGACATCAACAACAGTACAAGTTCAATATTGCAATTTCCAATTATTAGCAAATGTTGGATGATTGTAAGCATATCAATATTGATAAGGTAAGGTTTCACTGTATAAAATGATTAATTCAAGAACACTGATGAAAACGCTAACTAAATCTATCTCAAAATAGTTTTTGGATACTTTACAATCTTGACAGATTCTTTACCAGTCACTTTAATATTCGGGGAAGAAAAGGCTTATAACATCATCTTCAGCCCACCCTCGATTAGTTCGTTGGTCACTCTTTCTTTCTGGTTATAGCTACAGCATAGTATATCATAAGAAAGTACAAGTAGCTGATTGTCTTTCACAACTTCCATCAGAGGACGAAACAGGGGATGAGAATGCCTCCAGAGAATATGTTTTAAATATTAGAACTGAAACACCAGGAACTAATAATATCCAAACAGAAATTCAACAAAATACAATTCTAAAGCGTATTTTTCTGTGGACAAAGAACGGCTGGCCATCCACTTTGCCAAAATATTGTGAGGATCTAAGAAATTATGCACTAAGGGTAAGAAACCAATAAAATAACACCTAGAGCATACAAAAAAAAAAAAACCCTCACAATTTTTCAGTACGTTCACATAAAGTTCACATCCGTTCATACCAGGTGGTATAAAGTTCATTTTTGGTGAAGTTTTTGTGTGCTTTTTGTTCCAGGAGATTTTCAGTGTGCACTCACTAATTGAATTATACAAGAGATTTAGGAACTGCAAAAATCTACTACAAGTTCATTGGACTTTGGTATCCCCACACTCTCGGTTTGCGTCCAGCAACTAAAAATATGTACTAGTTATAGAACAAAGAAAAAGGATGGACATGTTCTGGTCTTTTAGATAACTTAGGGTCAGTTCAACAATCGACGGCTACGCTTCTGGTCAGTGCTAAGTTGAGGCCAAGTCATATTTTGGCCAATGAGAGTACGCAAAATGAGACGTGGCCTCAACTTAGCGCTGACTAGAAGTTTAGCGGTCGATTGTAGAACTGACCCTTAGCATCCCAGTCAAGGATATTGTATGACAGAAAGCCTTAGCATCCCAGTCAAGGATACTGTATGACAGGAAGACTGAATTCTCTGAACACGGAACCTCACTAATTACGAGACACACGTGCTGTTATTGAGTTATATCCCCCCCATAACTGTTTACTTGTTTAAGTACATTTAATTCAATACCAACTGAATGAATAAGTGATGGACTTTAGATATTCGCCGGACGCCATAATGACCTGACTTGATCTAACCTTATCTAACACAGTAACACGTCAAGTGAAAACGCGCGCATATATATACACTTCGACTTCAGTTCGAGCGGTCTCGGGTTCGATTCCCGGTGGGGGCTCAAAAATTTCGATGTTGACCCAGCATCGTGAGGACAATTGGGGAGCTGCTGTGAATAAAAGACAGTGGCGATCACAGTGAGAGCTTCGGCTCTCCTCTCCCAACCCGTCTGGTCAGCGTGGGAGCAGTAGACCAACTCCTCCCTTCGGGGAGAGGCCTCATCCACTAGTGGATTGAATATGGCTGTGATTTATTATTATATATATATATATCATATTCAGCCGTTTTCTATCCACTGCTGGATGAAGGCCTCCCCCTTTTCTTTCCACATATCTCGGTCTGCTGATATCCTCATCCATGTAGCTCCTGAAAAACGCTTGATTTCATCTACCCATCTTACATTTGGACGTCGTCTCGGTCGTTTCTTTTCTCTAGGAATCCACTGTAGTACATTTGTCGTCCACCTTCCATCTGTTCGTCTAGCTATGTGACCGGCCCATCTCCACTTCATCTTCTTCGCAGTCTTGATTACATCCTCTACCTTTGTTTGTGCGCGAATCCATTCATTTCTCTTCCTGACCCTCCTGGTTATTCCTAGCATGCACCTCTCCATTGCTCTTTGTGTGACTCTCAATCTTTGAGTCGTTTGCGCATTCAATGTCCAAGTTTCGCAGCCGTACACCATTACAGATAACACACATTACAGGTATATATATATATATATTTGACTTTTTAAAAAATGTAGCGTAATATATCCAATTGTCATTGGTTAATTTACAGGGAAGGTATCTAGAGACAGCTTAGCCGAAATAAATTACTATAATCACCTAGCGAAAAGCTGAGATTTAAATTTTTAAACTGTTGAATTTCTTCTACAATCAAAAATCAATCAAATATTACGTGCATGCACTCGAATTTACCATGAATTGTTTCAATACCATTCATTGGCTAAAAAAAAGAAGGGGGGAGAGATCACAAACTTGTCGAAGTCTCCTTCAACCTCACTCAACCAATTCTCCTTCTTCGCTCAGAACCACCCTGTGCCTTGCGAACAATATGAAGACATATTTCAAAAACGTCAAAATGAGGGATTCATGTACTCTGAGACACGCATTATTATGTATGTTATCTGATCTCAATTTCAATTTTCCTCGTGGCTGGTCATTTCTTAATTCGCCAAAATGTGCTGGGTTTCCGGCACGAGGATCTAAATCATACCTCCTTCTATACCGAAAAGCCTTCTGCGTGTAGCATGAATCAAGGCAATTACTACGCAAATCAATGCAGCGTTGAAATAATCTGAATTTCTGCACTGGGAAGGAAAAAACAAAACAAAAAATGAAAATTCCTTGGCATGTCGCAGTCAACTTGTCTTAATCTCATGGTATTTCAGGAATTGTTCACAGTCGGCTGCCAAAGTCAGCAGTTTATTGTTCTTTTTTTTTTAAAAAAAAAGAATAAAGAAAATTACATATATCATTTGGTCTAACGAAATTATCGCATGATGTTTATCAAGAATATTCTGATAAAGAACACTTATACTGCTTTCTAGACGAAACAATAATTCTAGTTTCATTTCCTTAATTCCCTCTAAAAGTGTACCAAACCATTCAAGACTCTCCCACTTCATATGCCAAACTGTCATTCAAACAGCACGAAAAACATGTAATTTCATATTAATAGAAATAATAAAGTTAGCCGATCCTTATTAAACCCCACTGAATCCATGCACGGTTCTATAGATACTCGTACACACACACCATAATCAGTCTTATGGTCTTGAATGTAAATATTCCTCACCGATAGACAAATAAGTAAATGCAACCCCACATACAACAATACACACACGTCATCCCTCAAACCTGGTTTAAAAATACAGGGTAAAACCAAGATCCTAGCTTTTAGGTGCATCTTATTACTCAAGGATTTTCATGAGGCTTCCTAACAAACTATTTACAAAGCATCGACTAATATCCCTGACATCTTTAGTAATATTCCAATTAAATTTGCTTCGTTCTCTTCTTTCGGATATTCGGTCGGTCTGAGCAAGACCTGCCTAAAGGCAATAAATATATTCTAGTTCAAGTACTTCCTTCTCATTCTTCTTTGGTGGTTGTCTTAGGACGAGTTCAACTGGACTGCTTTCTGCAGTATACGGGGAAATGCAATTAAAAAGCATACTAGCCCAGTAAATTGGAAGAACAATATTATCTTTTTGTTGTTGTTGTTATTTAAAATAATCATCACAATATGGTGTCGTGGAAACATTCTTAACTAGAAACAAAAGAATACTGCTTCCAACGGGAGTATTGTTCCATTAAATAATAAGTCATGTACTTAGTGTTAATATGTTTGCATATTATTTCGATATCAACGGAAGACACCTGGACATTGTAATTAATGGAAATATAAGCGATTAGAGGAGATGAAAATAATCTTATGTGTACATTTTTCATATCAAAACCTGTTTCGCTGTTTGAGGGAGTACGGTTTGCTGTAAGATATTCTAAAGCTAATCCGGTTTACTTCATAATCTCACCCGTTAAATTATATTTCTTTTTGAAGATAAACTGCACCTTCTTCGTCTGCTGGAAACTCATTTCTTTGCTCATATCCGTCAATATCTCAAACCACCACCTTCCACTTTCCTCATTGCTTTCAATCTTGTTCTCTGACGACAGTTTCTTGTTAGGATGTGGCACATCCAACTTGTCTTTCTTTTGGCTACCATTCTCACGAGGCTCTTCTATCCTCCTCAACACTTCCTCAATGCTCACCCTGTCCGTCCATCTGATCAACATTGTTCTTCACAGCCGCATTTGGAAACTTTCCAAGAAAAATTTCTCTTTCCGTACTGTCCTCGTCTCAGAGCCGTACAACCCTACACTCCATACAAATTAGCTAAGCATTTTAAGAGAATCTATTGAAATAAACCCTGCTGTATCCAGTCCTCTTTATCTTTTTGAAAGTTCCTTTCCCAATTGCAATTCTGTTTCTTTTATTCTCATTGCTTCTTCCGCTCGTAGTCGGGCTGCCCGAGTACTTGAATTACTTCACCTCATTCAATTTCTCTTCCATCAGCACAACGTTAACTGCTCCCTTTTCCTTTTTGCATTTCATCTTAGCTATGTTATTCCAAACCCCGACCAAAGGGTCGTTCAATAACTCCTTAGAAAACCCAAGAGATGACACTCGTAGAATCGAGTTTGCTCTTAGTAAGCGTCATTTCTCACTAGACTGCTGTTCAAGTTTCAGCTACATCAATCACGTGGTTTCATTTATTTATTGCAATATTACTTATAGTTTTAATAGGAAAAGTATACAATTTCGTTAATATGGTAATTCGCACAGTATTTTCGGGTATTATGTATCTTTCCTCTCTTTTAATTTACTGATCAACTCCGGATGCGGAAAACCGAGCGACCATAGATAGCCCAGTTGGTCGAGGTTTCGTATTCAGGAGGTCCTGAGTCAGTTCTCAGCAGATCTAAAACGGGGTCAATCTTGGTGAATCGAATGACTCGAAGACCAGGTCTTGATCCAAATGGCAGAACGGGCGTAGCCATAGTGCTGTTACCGCCCATACACTTCATTTTATCTTATCTTGATCCAAATGACCAGAAACTGCTTGTGACTCGGCGACCCGATGATCAAATCTTCGCCCAATTAACCCAGTGGAATAATCTTGAACCGGTAACCTGGTCTTGTTCTGTGACTTGAATCAATATTGTAATCTGGGAGATTCCTTAAGAGGTGAACTTACGCATCGGAACTTCATTTTTACGATATTTAAAAGATTTGAATGCCTTTATCCTAACTAATACCATACACCTCATAATAGGTCTATGATGAGGTCTATGCTACTACTTCAAGCACATTTTCTTTTCTTTCTGAATAGCCCTTCCAAGGAGAGGGGCTATCTGCATACCTCTGGCGGTATTTCCGTTCTTTCCGGGAATATGAGACTATTTTTTCTATACGTTGTTCGGAGCTTTCCCACATCGTATTTTTCGTGCTCTGGGGTTGAAACTCCCCCTTCTCGGCCCCGAACCACTCCTAAAGAAACCCTGTTCAAACGTAACTGTATAATAAGGGCAAAATTAAATATCTGCTTTACCTTCCAGATCACTGGGTCTAAATCGGGTCACCGGGGTCAGGCCGGGTCACAAGCATAGATCCGGTAAGCCAGTCCAAAACGAGACCCGTTTCAGCTCTGTATCCCAGCGGCTAACCATCCAGACTCAGGTTTTTTTTAATCACCCTAGGCAAATGCCAGATGGTACCTTCAAGTTAGGCCCTGTTCGGCTCCTTCCGGAAACCTTCCCTCACCCCCCCTGCCTTGATCCATAGATGTCTAAAGGCCGTACATCAATCGAATCCAATTCAACTGGGGCTGTGACAAACTCCTCTCAAAGGTTTCATGCGATTAAATATGTATGTTTAATCACAACCGAATTACCCTTATACTAATCTTTTTATGTACATTACAGAGCATTCACTACCATCTAGGACCGTTACAAATGTGAAGGATGACGTTCCTCGGGGAGAACACTTCCTGGATATAAGACGGACAAGGTAAGAGAACAGCCAGGGCCTTTCCTGAAGTACCACACCGGCGTTAACATGCCGAAACTGGGGAAAACCTTAGAAGAGCTGACAGCAGAATTTTCCGTGACCGTTACAACTAAACCAGGGCACACGGGTCCTCATAATCCGTGATTATCACACTTTGGATCAATGGGACATTGGCAAGGGATCGGTCGAAAACATTCGAAATCCGACTTTCGGATACTTGAATCCTTATGGACGAGAAGTCTTCTATGCACTTCAAGAACGAACTCTAACGAATAACCCTGAGTAAAATTTCACATCAATATTGGTTAAAATTCGCTACAGTCAAACCATTCATCTAACCACAATTAGAGCCTATCACGAAGATATAAAGGATCCTTGGTTTCAATAACGTGCAAGTATAAAAAGTCCTGGAGGGGGTGGGGCTACAATATTTCATTTCAAAAAGTCGGGGCGCTACAAGGGGGGGGGGTAGGGGAGATTATAGGGGGCTTTAGTCAACTAGTCTCCCTGCAGCGACGTCTCGAACTTGTTGACCGAGAGATTAGCACGCTCGTGTATGTGGTGTCGTATCATGAAGGAGGCGCCTTGTCATCCAGAAACTGTATTTTTTATAGCTAAAATGTATAATGTTTACATGATACTATAAACAATTTGGAGAGGCGGGCTAGGAGAGAGATGGGCCCTAGCCCCATCTTGCTGCAGGCCTGCCGAGAGGGTCCATTGAACGGAATGGCTCAGAGCTCACTTTACCATAAAATGTACATCGCGTCCTTAGAAATCTTCACCAGCTCGTTCAGGACATAACAATTCAATAAACGAAAACATGAAAAGCAGGCCCAATACACACTGTGTTTCGATATTGTTTCTTTTGTCAAGGACATACTCTTTTTTAATATCACGTTAGGATTAATCGAAACAGGTCTAAATAATGTTATCTCATACATTCACGATCGAAATGTGAAAAGAAAACCCAATGTGATTTGTTGCAAGTTGAATTTCTGCATGTGGACATACACGTAATTACACTGGTTCGACATAATAAAACCCAATCAAGCGCACACGCTAATGAAACTCACACAAAGTCAAAAGGACGGAGAAAGATAAAGAGAGAGAAATTACAAAGGAAACAGAGGCTGTTCTAGATCTTCAGATTTAGATAAGGAAGATGTGGGGGCGAGGGTAAAATCATAAAATAGTGGAAATCAGAAATTGAAAACACTGATGTCAAACTCACGCAATTTCTCAATTAAGGAACTTGCCAGCACAAAATTTAATATGAAGCATGCAAAGAATACAGTAATGGTACAATCGGATTGCACAGACAAACAAGTAATAAGACAGAATTAATGATTGCAGCTACACACACACACACACACCTATATATATATATATAATTTCACACACACACTTTAGTTCCCAAAAATCAAATTGTGTGTGATACATTTTCTTCTTTTTGGTTTCGTATTACTTATAATTTCTTAGACATGCTACTGCTAATGACTCACGTGCTGTTAAAGTACAATGTACACCTGTCTTCCGACAACTTCCTCTACAAGATTCAATACGCAAGTAGCGTGTCAGGTAGGCACTATGTGATTCAATTACAAACAAATTAAAGTATGTTGAGATGGTTTTTATGAAGCAAATGCGATATCGACTCTTTCCGGTAGAGAGAAAAACAAAGTTACTTATTTGAAACCAAACTGTACATGTATAGAAAAAACTGGTCAGTAGTCTGTGTGTGCTTAGTAACTGGATGATGTTGCTAACGAGATGTTTTGTTGAATTTTTGACGATATGAAAGGAATTTGGTGACTCATTCATTATAAGAGCATTTGCTAATGTTTATAGCATTAATTTGATAAATAAAAAAAAAGAATGCTTCCTATGAATCACGTTGAACGCCAGACATGGTTACAGTATAAAGTCACACAAATAGATTGGAAATACTGATATGATCAAAAAATGCCATGATGGTTCCCGGTATCTGTTTACATCTAGTTTATTGATAGTAGAACGAACATGATGGTTTTGCATGTGGTAATCTAATTTTGTTGAGGAAGATATTCCAGAATAAATATGGAAATTTTGCCCAGTATTAACATAGTCAGAAGCAGGACTTGAAACTGAAAAACGTCCCCAGTGCCGATACAAACTCCATTAGATCACGGGGCTTGCGCAATGTATTTAAGAGAAATAAATCGTAATCCATCCCATTTAATGTAGATGTACGCTATACTAACACTATCCTTTCCAAACAATACACTTTAAAAAAGAACTATTACTCCAACTAATCCGTTTGCTAATGATCACTGGTCATTTCTTGTTCACCAAACTATTTTTTTTAAAATTAGTAAACGGATTAATCTATCAGAGACAAAAAGTAAATAATTTCCTTCGTTATAATGTCTAATATGCACACACCAGGTACGTTTAAGGGTCAGTTCTACAATCGGTCGCTAGACTTCTAGTCAGCGCTAAGTTGAGGCCAAGTTTGATTTTGGCCAATGAGAGTACGCAAAATGACAGTTGGCCTCAACTCAGCACTGACTAGAAGCTAGAGATAGACCTGCACGGGCCGGGCAAGCTCCGCTATTTCTTTGGGCTATTTCTCTTCAGGTCGGGCCGATTAATTGCACTTCTTTAAAGCAGTTCAATAACTAATGACTTCCGTTAAACGATAATTGGAATAAAGCCAAACGTTCAAGTCTGTGAGCACGCCACGTGGAGTGAAAGGTATTACAAACAATGTACTATTTACAGTTGGTGTTGCTTTAGCGGCTCCACTTTCGCTATAGAGGATTAGTTGTTCACCGGGGCGTTGACCCTAGTCGGCAGTCACACGAGTGACTGCATGTCCTTCCCTCAATAAATAACAAAAGACAGTATGCGTATTGAAGCTTCCTCTGATGGTCCGCGTCAATACCAGAATATGGCCTATCTAACCACTGGATCCCAGGGGCTGAATAGTCAGAGTTGTCGTCTTGATATCAAAATGAAAGGAAACCGCACTCTTTGTTCTTCTCTCCACTTCAGCGACTCGCAGGAAGAAATGGTGGATGAAGTCAGGGTTGCAGTCTAATGCTATGTTAAATACCGTGCAAATGTAGGTCTTTCTGGTGGGGTCAAATTTCTGATAATTTGTTTTGTAAATAAAAGTTATACTTTGACTAGCTACTTCTTTGCTGGATTTAAGAAACCTGCGACTACAAGTAATCCTACTGTTCAAAGCGAAAGGATTAGTTTGATCCTTTGTGTTAGAAATAAATTGAAACGGCAATCCTGTAGAATGAAATTAAAATGACTAACAAATCTAAGCGCGTCACATTGTTCAAACACTCACATAGCCTTGTATGCATTATATTATATTATTATTATACCAGATACAAATATATTGGGTCTCGAGCCAAAACTTTTTAAAATTTATCTGGCTGGGCCGGGCTTGGGCCAAGAATTTTTAACACTTAGGTGTCCCACTTAGGCCAAGGTTTCCCTTAGTCACACCAGGCAAATGCTGGGATGGCACTTTCAACATAGGCCCTGGCCGACACCTTCTCAAATCCTTTCCCCTACCCTACCCCGGCATGAGCCTTAGATGCCTAAAGGCCATAAATAAAAATAATCAAATCAAAAATCAACGTATGGTTTTACTTATGATCTCGTAAATACCTTTCTAACAGAGCTCAAACGACAAAAAGGAGAAGTTGCAACCTCTCAAACTATCACTTCTTCAAATATTCGGTCGTTTCAAATTTACGTTGTTTAAACCAAACCTATTTTTTTATTTAAAACCAGATTACCCAACACCCACATTCTAATAATGATGCCTACGGATTAGCACCGAAAAGGCGGTACATGTGCAGATCCTGCTCAAGCCACCGTGCTTACTGATATCCTAAGCCCTAACATGCGAATGCTAGGACCGTACCTGGAAAACTGAGGATGAGAAATGATAATGGTATCCACTGTGGGATGTGGAGGTAGAGATGCACATGTTCTTGACCAACGACATGAAGTGGTCAGTCCCACGCTCGACCTCTTTTACCTCCCAAGGTACCTAGGATTTGAATTTGACTTTAATTTTTAAGGCCTTTAGACAAATCGAGGAATGGGGATAAGAATGGGTCCAGCGCCTGAGGGTACGGGGGGGGGGGCGAGGTCGGTCAGGGTGTGAAATTTACGTAAAAATGCACATATAATTTTGCCAAAAATGATGATAATTTCACCAAAAAATCTGAATTTCGGAAGAGGGGGGTCCAGATCCTTAGATCCCTCTCTGCGTACGTCTCTGGATAGGAATACGAATCCAACCTGATCGGATCAGAACTGGCTAGTGGCTATTCCAATAAGACACTTCTGCAAACTTTACTTCCTCATATTTTTTCGTGAAGGATATGTTATCTTTCAAATTTATGACGGTTTAACCCCGTAAATCCCATTAATCCCAAGTAAATAAAAAAAAAACATTACACTAAAATACTTAGCAATTTAGTAGTACTACTCCTCCTGCTTCTAATTCGGTT
>JAGDQP010034664.1:0-19981 GCA_022664845.1 Lepisma saccharinum | reverse complement strand
CACCTTTGACGAAACCTTTCGAGTCAGAATCCTGAAAATCCTGAACATTCACCTGACACAGTTAGAAAGAGATGGGTGCAGATGTACATCTCTATCCTTTTCGCCAAGCATTAACACGGCCTCAACTGTATGTAACTTCCTGCAGCGCAGTTTCTTCTTCTTCTTCCATTCTCTTCTTCGTACGGCCTAGTCGCACTTTCATCCTATTTTTCAATATTGTTTCTTTATTCTCCCTTTCTCCTTCATCCTTATTATTATTATCCCCTCTGATTCTTTACCCTCTTATTCCTTCAGGAAGCCCCTTACCTACTTCTAGTAACCTTTGCACTTTCTTCTCCGTTTGGGAATTTTGTCGATACCTACTGCTTTTGATTTTATTCTGGGAATAGCTGATAGAACCTCTTTCGGAACGACACATATACAATTTTGTTAAGTTCATTCTGTTGATTCAGATGAGTTTTATTTGAGTCAGTACTCTTCGTTTGACTCGGGTAGTTAATTTTACAAAAATAACAATTAAGTTTGTCTGACAAAAATTTATCTCCGATTTCTGTAAAAGTTTGTCTCTTCAAGATAGCAAGTGACTGTAAATTTTTCCAGACGAATTTTAAGTTAGTGAAAGCACAAATAAATTCCCGCGCAAGTTTGATCTTAGACTTAGATCCCGCGCAAATTTGCTGGTTACAACGGTTTCTCAGAGTTTTTTAATTTAGGAGGCCAAACCTTCAACCCCTGTCTCTTAACATTCTTTATTCGGATTAGCTGTGCACTTCCAATGTCGTACATCTCGGACAGTTGTTCGCCCTCCTCAATCTGGGACAGTCTTTCCATAGAGATTTTCGGATTGCCGGAATTCCGGTACACCGAGAAGCTCCTTAGTTCCATAGTTTTGAACGTAATATGGTGTGGGATATTTTCTTGACCAGCCATCCAGAATGTTCCCCTGGTTTTTGGTTTCCCATGTTGTTGTAAAGATTGCTTTATTTATTGAAAACACAAATAACCTATAACACTTATACGGCACAAACAACACAGGACATCACAAACAAAGCTGCTGACTCCAGTAGTGTTTCCAGGAATATAAAAGTTTGATTAATTATAGTTTAGTTATGCACAATTCACTTGTTTTTTTTTTAGTTGCATCCCCTGCTTGTCTATTTGTTCATTTTGTTCGTTCCTTCCACACACACCACACTACAGTTACCGCCCATACAGTTCATTTTATCTTATCTTATCTTACACCACACTACACTAAGTTACACTACACATCAAGAAATTTATATTCACTTTCGTTTGTGTCATTGTTTTGGTTTTGGAAGTATCCTGTATTATATTGTTGAATATTGATTACATACATGTTAATGTTTCCTATTAAAACACAACACAAATAGAAAAATAGATTAACATAGAGTTTTTTACGAGCGTCCAATGCAATTCCAACAAAAGTGCACTCAGTGGAAAGTTGATCACTGGTTTCTAGTGGTTATTCACTCTCCCTTCACTCTTCTTCTTTCACACTTTATCATTTGATTTTTTTATTATTTAGTGTTTTTAGTTTGATTATTTCACTTATTCATTATGCCGATTTCCTGTTTAAGTTTACGTTTACGATTTTCGTGATCGATTACCTAGACGTTTGATTGTTATCTTTGTTTCTCTAGGTTAATTAATGTTTATTGCCTTAAATGTTAATATCACTTCCAATTATTATTCTAAGTTATTTTGTGTTTTAGTTAGCTTCCTAGGCATCAACTGCGGCTGTTCCCCCATTCTGATGAACTTCATTCGGTAGTATGCTGAAATTTTACTTGGAATTCCCGGAGGATAGTCAAATGCTATGGATTTCGCAGAACATCTTTGATTTATCTGCCCTCCAGGGTTTTCCTTTCTTCCTTGCTATTTCTTCTGTTTCTTTGCATCTTTGCACTGTATGCTCCGTGGTGGCAACCACACCACAGTAGTGACACAGGTTATTCTCCACCAAATTGAGGTACTTAAGTTTGTTCCTATATGGCATATGGCTCGTTAGGAAGTGAAGTAATCCTCCTATTTCTTCTCTAATTTCCACCCTCTCAGCCTCTTCCGTTATTGTCCCAAACCTGCTGCCATGCACTGACTATTACCTCAACTATTTCTTGTTTAGAGTTTACTATTGTGTTCAGGATTTGCGTAAGTTTATTTTTGTTATGTTTTTTAAACCAGTACATGACACCAAGTATCTTTATTTGAAGATGCATTGGGACAGTGGCTGCTAAAATTAGTAGTGCTTCCACTGGAATTGTTCTTTATGCTCCCATCATACACAAAAGTATTCGCGCTGAACCTGTCCACAGTCTGTTTCTGCAAGTGCGATAAGTGTTAAGAATTGTGTCGATTCCCTCAGAATTTCTTCTAAGCGCTTTGATGTACTTTCTATAAGTAGTATCTTGTACGCCATTAATTCGAGTAGCTCTTTAGTTAACCAGGGAGAAGGTGGGTGTGAAACGTTTCCGTTTGAACGGAGCATGTGTATAAAGTAATCCTAAAATAAATATATTGATTTAGAAAATCTAGTTGTACATCAACGCTCGGTAAATTATACATTTGTAGCTATTGTATGTTGGCTGCATCCTGCAGCAACACCTCATCATCAATGCAACGCTTTTCCCTGTATAACATAGTTTTAGCTTTAAATTTTGATACAGAGATTGAGTACGGTACAAAAATTAAATAGAATCGACAGATGCCTGGTACTGGAAACTCGCCGAAATTTCTAATTTCACTTGTATCTCGAGTCAAAATGACATCAATTAATGATTCAAATGTGTTGGTGTGAAATATTGAGCGGAGCGGACAAGTTTTAAGACTAATATTTCAGTATACTGCGGAAGTGGTTAATTTCAGAGTTTGATACAAGAAGATTATAGTTCATGTCTCCTAAAATTAATACATTTTCGTGAAAAGTCATGAAACTTGATATTTCGTCCTCAAAGCTCCTAAAATTAGCTCTAGGGATGCAAATAAACATATGTTATTAGTAGTTTGTTATTTCCTAACACGCATTCCAGAATAATATAATTCTTGCTGAAGGTGTATTCATCCAGCGACTTTGCAAGTACTTTGGCATTCAATTGTTCCCTCCAGTAAATTCCAACTCCACCGGCAACCGTGTCTATCGTTTCTGAGAATTTTAAAACCGGATAAATTGTAGAGGGTGTCGGGGACGCCGCAAACGTTTCTGATACCAAAATCATGTGTATATTTGGCTGTGCTCGAAATATAGCTTCAAATTCTGTGAAGTGACTTAACAAGCTTTCGGCATTCATGTGGGCAACATTGAATGTGCTCTGAGGGTGCTTGGACAGTTCTGTTTTCAGCAACTCAGCTGTGGTTATTGAGTGACGAGATAGAGCAGAGGGTAAGGGAGGGAGGAATGAAGACGCAAGTAGGTCATGCTGTGAGGGGAAGGAGGGTGAAATACTTTGCAGTTCCGTTAGCTCAGGAAGCGATGTTGGCAACGCTCCGAGGTTGTCAGATTGGGGATCGTCCATTCCGCGAAAACGAAAAATCTACGCTAAAATGAGGAAAAGTAATACGACATACCCACCACCTGACAGTAATTATCACAAGTGATCTTCTATCTTGTAAGATTTGCATTTTTCCTCTTGTACACTAACACTGTGATGGATAACACACAAATTCACACGACATAATCACACACATTAGTGAATTTCTGTTATTTTTTCTTCTTCATCACTAAATGTTCATTTAACTGTCACTATTTTGTTCAAGCACTAGTGGTTCAAAAGACTAAGGTCATTCTTATGGCATATCACAAATTTTCTTTTCCTGAATTTACATATTTTTTTCCCATCAGAGGTCCAAGTATTGCGATAACCCGCGCTCTCCCGTAACAGCTTTTGTCTTGTTGGGGTAAGTGAGTCAGTGATTAACAATTTTGTCCCTTTAAATTTCTTCTTCGCTTTCTTAATCTTGTCATGTGGATAGGAAATGAATTTCACAATGGCACTTCGAGCGCCATCCTGTACCAGTTGCGCCGTTGATCTCTGCTCCTTAGTCTCCAGTCGGTGAATCCTATCCACATCTCGTGAATTCGCACCCTTTTGTGTAAATGTCTTCTTGCAGTGTCTCCAGTCGAAGTAAGCCACTGATGATTAAACAATTTCTTCTGTTGTACTGTTGCAGATCATCAGTGAGGCGTTCATGCTCACTGACTTGTTTCTCTAGATCGGTTATCTCCTTTTTTCTTGCTGTGATTTCTTTGAATAATTCTTATTTCAAGTGTTCCAAATCATGAAGATAATTTGCAGAAGTTTCTGCCGATGTTGATTAACGGGATACTTTTTTTTCGACTTCCCTCCAGTTTACTAAAACAACTTTTTCTTCGTACTTGCTTAACAGGTGTTCCGCATTGGGTACGGATCATCTCTTTGTCCGTGAATGCTTGGAGGAGGAGGGGGGAGCGGCATGACTGAAATGTTTGCCACACATAAAACTATTCTATTTTACATTTGACAGCGGCTGATATACACAATCAAAAACACTGCAGTAAATCCAGGTTGTTATAGCATTTTTGTGTGTATAACAACTACTGTATGTTGTAAGTTAGTTTCTCGCCATTTTGTGTTTCTCGCAGAGCTGTCGCCATCTTTCAGAGGTTTTTATGGAAATGGATAGATATAATTCGATACTCGGAATGCATTCCGTGATTACTAAAATCTGAAGGTCTTGAAAGATGCTTCTATCCCCTACAAGAGAAGTCTTCGGTGTTGATAAAATACTTTTCTCACAAGACATTTGGTGAGTAGTAAATAGTTATAAGTAGTTTGTGTGCGTGAGTCTATGTATGAACAAACGGGCATATTGATTGGCTAGTTCTTATAAAATTAAAATTTCCTGCCTTTGTTCGGAAGAAACACAAATCTACGCCGTTGACCTCATCTGCATGAAACTTTGAAAGTAATTCGTCTTGGAATAGTACACCTTTCTTGGAAACCTTTTAGCCTCTGAGACTAAGAAATAAAAATGTATAAGATGGATTAATAGAAAATCTAAATTTTGAGGGAATAATGATTTATGTTTATAGCGTAACAATCGAAATAATTACTTCTTAAAAATTAATTGAAGCGTAACAATATGATGTTGCTATATATATAGTAATTTCAATAAAGTTATTCTCTTGTAAAAATACGTAAAAAATACATTGCCTACATTTCTTCATTTCATGGCCTTCTTTCTTTCTTTCTAATTCATTACTTCCAGCAGTGAAGGTAATATATTTAAAAAAAATATTATTTTTATTTAGAAAATATTCTTTAAAATACTATCCCTTGGATTGCAAATGACCCTCACGCATTCCACACGGTAAACATTTTGAACTCCAAATTTTTTATCATATCGTCGCTGGATTTGTAATACCTACTATGTGATAAAAAGGTCTAAAATTAAGTTATTGGTGTCATTTGAAAGAGAAGCACCCTCCCCTTATTTTAAAATCAAAGGTATGCAAAAATTGTTTCATCCGACTGTTTAAGTTGAAAAACAATATTTGTTATGTGCTTGGTTCGTAATTCCTGTTACGTGAAATATAAGACTTTCAACGAATTTTCCTGGTTGAAATGGAATTAGATATTAAATTGACTATACTTGTTAATGGATATTCCAATTACTCACGGCAATTAACATCGAAGTAAAAGTAACAGGCAACAAATTTTATTGCACTCCTGAAAATTTTGTTAAAATGATATTGCAAATTCAGCGACGATATTCCATTATCACCAAACTAGTAGCGTTTTCTAGAAGTAGTGTGCTACACGATTTATAGATAGACACCTCTCGATTTGCAGCCCGTGGCAGTGAAATTAAAGAATTAGGATTCATCGTTAATTCGTAATTCAGTATTTTATTTTTAGGAATGTATGAACCAATCAATCACTCACCTGCCAGAGGATTACCTTAACTCTTTTTGTAGGAAGCAAGCTAAGATAAAAGCACCCCCACATGTTAGTTATGTTGTACCGAGTTGTATAGAAAGCAGGAATTAAACTACTTTTTTCAATGTTTGCTCATGTAGTTCTTTATTATTTATTTTCTATTTGCGCGTAGAAGTAGCCCGTCAGCCGTGTGATAGAAGATGTCGCTAAGTATGCTCCCTCGGGAGCAGATATTTTAAGAAACGGCCAGTATTTGCTTTAGATGCAGTAATTAAACCATTATCCTAATATTAGCCTATTAGTTTCATTTCAGAAGATCTCACGGTATGTACAGCTGTGGTCAGAGGTACTTTGTCCCGTGTCTTTAAAGAATATTTCCGAATTCGCGGAGATACCCCTCTCGTAAAAGGCAAAGATCGTTAAAGGTTTTATAAAAATTGAATTCGAATGAGTCTTTCGAAATGGTTGGAATATTATTCAGATTTAAAAAAAATGTAGTACGTTTCTTACTAGCAGAAAATATTCGAGGTAGAATTATCGCGGACCAATAAAAATATATTGTACTAGTATATTCACATAAGTAGTATTATAGAAAAATATGCCTCCGGCATCTTTGAACAATAAGTCCAATAAATCTAGAGCCCCTAAAATTTTTGTATGTTAATAATAAATATACTAGAATGAGTAGGGACTGCTTTTCTGGCATCGTATTCTCTAAAGTTAAATAGAATATTTAACATTTTATGGAATGGTTCTAAACATGTGGTCCGCGAAAACAATTTTTCCTCACGGTTATTGAGTAATCAATGAATAATCTTGTTTCTGTGAGAAGGGTACTAAATTACTTGTAGATCTTAATCGTGAAAAATCTTCTTATGTAGCCTGAATCCGGAAATCGAAATATCTGCATGTTCAAATTAACAAAATGGGAAATATTAAAACTACTTCTTGTAGAACACTTTTTACATTCGCGGAAGTAACCTGCTGAATAGCTAGTTCTTAGAATACTGTTGTTTCTATCTCAGAATTATCAGTCGACAAGGCTTTCAAAATTATATAATGGTGTCGATCTACATCAACATTGCCAGTAAATGTGTAGGTACAAAAATTACTGATGTCGTCCTTGCCCTTTCTTTCGTTACTATTAATTCTTCTCCGTTCTTTTAGACGCATTCTTTGACATTCTGACACTATTTGCATTAGCTGACAGTCTTGACTAACTTCCTTCTGACACCTTTACCTTGGAATGTATTCTGATTTCGTTAAGTGAATTAACAGTCTCTGTTTCTCTTGCGAAACATGAGCCGGTAGTTTTCACTCCTTGGAAAGTTAGACGAAACAAATACCCGAATAGGAGTACCCTTGTCTCAACAAGCCACCCCCTGAGTACAAAATTTACAATTATTCGAAATAATCATGAAGTACTACAGCTTTTGTTGATTGTATATAACAAACATGTTTAAAATTGCTGCTTTGCCATTTGTGTTAAGAACTATTTACTCTAAGATTGTCTCAAAGAAAATAGATTTACTTAAGCACTGAACAAAGAAAATCGTTGTAGAAACATCGAGATATATAAGAATAACAGTTTCGTCAAGACAGGTAATTTATTTATTGTCATCTTATGAGAAATGTATTCATACAATGCAGAAGTGTAACATTCAAATGTATGCAAAGAGGAAATTATTCAAAATGAAGTACATACAGTATGTTTCTTGTATCTATAAAAAGGAAAGAACGAATTTTATACATGGAGTTTAAACACTTCTAGGTTTACGTGTATTATTCAAATAAACTAAAAATATTAAGCAAAAAACAGAATACTTTCATGCAATAGTTAGATTGATATCATTATTGGGATTTTAAAAATATTTAATCTTGAATTTCAGTAATCAGAATTTAAGGTACTGAGCAGCGTGTAGCTGCTCACTCTCTTTCCAAAGCAGTGTATTTAGCTACTTAAAGCACCACATAATAATAATACAGTACCCATTCAAAATTAATTTTAAGAATCTCCTAAAAATTTCCATTTGAATCTAAAAATATCAGGGTGACTAAACTTTATATGTAGACAAAATCACTTCCGTGAATTTTAGTCTTTCGAAAATGGTTGAAACATTATTAATAAACTCAGTTTTGGAGTACATTTGTTGGTAGAAAATATATTTTAAATATAAGTTTAGCGTACAAATGTATATGACTAAACTATTACCTATAGAAATTTGAACGTTCGACATCTATGAACAATAAATTGTATGAATTTACAGCGTTTTCAATCTTACTATGTTAATCATAGAAATGTTAGAATGTTAGATACCTATCCTGCTACAATATTCTCTGAAATTAAGTTGAACCTCTTAATTACCTGTTACAATATTTACTTTGACCAATCATTTCAAACATGTGACTAGCAAAAATTATATTTTTCTTCTTGCTTGTGAACTGAAGATTGAATAATCCTGCTTCTACATATCTTCTTCGTGCATCTGAATCGCAAAACAAATTCCTACATATAACGTGCGTCGTATTATCCACATGTTCACTTTAAGAAAATCGAAAATATTTAAACTCTTGGGCGCGTGCAAATCTAGCCGTTTCTGTTCTGTAAGTAGAAGTGTAAACAACACAAAACGGAACTTAGTAACTAAGACTGTTTATAATTGCCATTTTAGTCGATGACCTATTCCCAACTTTGTGGTAGGAGATGAATCCCACATAGATAAAAGTTCTGAGGTTTGGAGTCGAAGAACTGCTGCACGACAATTTTCACAGCATCCACATCATCAAAGTTTTTCCAACCGAAATTGTTCTGCTAAGAGCCAAAGATCTGGTAGTCTATAGGGTCTAAGTCAGGAGAGAAAGACGTGTGGGGTAAAAGCTCCAAACCAAAGTGCGTCCATTTTTGACGAGTGATGACAACAACATTTGGGCTGGCGTTATCATAGTGGATGAATGCTCCTTGGCGATTGAAGAAGTCTGGCCGCTTCGATTGCAACGGTACTCGCAGTCTGCCCCACAGTAGACCTTGACATTAAAGGCTTTGTTGAGTTCCAGGAGCTCCCTCCGAAACATGCCTTTAACATCCCACCACACACTTTAGGATGATGTTCTTGCTTGGATGTCGATGGAGGTTGTTCACATAAGTAAAACACAACCCTTCGACGCTGTATCGGAGAAACAAAGGAACACAGGTTGCAACGCGCACTCCGTGGAATTGCACTCATATGGTGTGGAACCCAACGGTTGAACTTTGTGATGAAACCCAACGACTCGAACAGTCTTTTGTATACCTGGAAAGTTTCTGCTAATTGCTGTACAGTTGGATTCAGGCTGTTTCGTATGGCTTGTTCGAGATTTTGTTCCGAAGCACTGATGAACGTTCAGACCATGGCTGATCCTGGCAGCTTCTGTGTCCTTCCCGGAATTTTCAAAACCACCCACGATTTATCCTTTTGTCGACTACATCTTCAGTATACACTTGTCGAATATTGTGGAAGCTGCGGCCGCATTATCAAACTCGAAAAGTAATCCGCTTAACATGGAATTGAAGATTTAAAGGGTTAGTTATACGGGTTCCACTCTAATTAGATGTAAATGTTAGAGCTTAGGATATGAAAAATCTAGAAAAATTAATATATCATTTCTTCTACTTTTTGAACACACTACGTTTTACAATAATATTATTCTTTTACGTATACAGATCTGTACATCTTCGGAAGAGTATCGATGATACTAGACGAGTATAAAAGGAAGTATTTGTCCTGTACAACGCTTCCCCTTCATACAGTAATATGTAATGCATGATTCCTGAGAGGTTTACAAGAGCATAGTTTTAGAATTAACCAACTGCGCTAAAAGTGATCGGAACAAAGTTCTATGCAAAATGAAAAAAAAATGTCCTTACAGAGAAATACCCAATTGTGATATGACTAATGTTACACAGTTACCCTTTCTATTGTATAGATTAATACATATTACCGTAAGTGTACCGGAAATCCCGTTTTGCTTTACTACAAAGTGGTCAATGAGATACAAGATCAACAAAAATCGTCCTTCTTGTGACATCAAGATTATATTGGTTAGTTCTAGAATGGGGTAACAATCTCCTGGACTTGTTCTGGCAACTCCATGGTTTGATTATGTTCTCGTAGGATCAATAGATACAAATTTAAGTTGTAAAGAACAAAACAGAAAAACTAAATATGTTTTCTGATCGTTAGGAATTTTGTCCAGTTTTGTCCATGGATTCTTTTTCCATTTTAGTATTTTGAGCTTCTTACCATTGGCAATTTGTCCTATTACAAATTCGTTTCATAATGTATTTGTGTAATCAATTTAAAATACTGTGTACTTCCTCTCCAGTGTATTTAGCTACTCAAGGCACTCCATCATAGAACTCATTCAAAAATAATCTTAGAAATCTCGAAGAAAATATTAAAATGGGAATGTGAAAATATTAGAGCAACTAAACCATGTATATGAACAAAATTACTTGGGTGGAGTTTAGTTTAAACAAAAATCGTTGGAATATTATTAGTATTTAAAAACTTTTCTGTGCACTTCTTACTACCTGAAGGTAGTTAAGAAAGGTAGCTGTTCATTAAAAATATCTCACTCTAATATATTTACTAAAGTATTATAGAAACGTAGGCGTGGGAACATCTGTGAAGGACACGTGGAATAAACCTATAGCTATTTCAAGTTTCCTATGTTCATCATAAATATGATAGAATGTTGTCTCAAATACGGGACAGCTTTTCCGGTACAGTATTCTCTGAAATTAAGCTGAATCTTTGACCACTGATGCTAATGGTTTAAAACTGCGACTGATGTTATATAAATACTCCTTTCTATTATATATGTATTAGTGTATATTACCGGAAGTGCACGGAAGCTCCCGGATATGTTCGTAAACATCTGGTGATATATGTTCTAGTAACACTGGTTGGGGCCGGTATAAGATTTTATTAAAATGGAAACCCTGTTCTGTTTTCATATGAAGTCTTAGCACCGAGTGGATGCTAATAATTAGTACAATTGTGAGAGGTTTCCTACTCAATTTGAATACCATCTCACATGAGAGTGATATTATACCTAATTCATTTCTAAAAGTAGAGTCAACATTTAGTCACTACAATGGTATCCTCCACAGACTTATATATTGCGTCACTTCCTATCGTTGTCCTTCAGTATTCTAAGAGAACAGCACAAGAATTGCACTCTTTAATAAAAGAAGATAAGTCGTTGGTTGAATCCATGTTTCCCCGTAAGGTTGTTCGAAGTTGACATTCTCTTTTTCTCTTCGTCTATCTACTTTTATAATTCCCATCTATACTTCAGATTATTTCATCACTACTCAGAGTACGTGTTTCTCTTTCATACAACGTCATATTACACACAAAAACGTTTTTAATGTAATTTTTTCTACTCTTTATTTGGTGCACCACAAACAATGGTTCCTTCTTTATTGTAAACAGCTTGTCTATAGTTTTCTTCTATAACTTTTTAACATTTGATACTCTCAGTTATAATATTCAACAGATTCCAATTAGTTAAAGCTGGATAGTTAATCTACTTTCTATTTCATAATGTTTATTTATGATTCCGTTTTCTTTCAATCATCATTGCACTTCTTTTCTCTACTTTATCCTAATCAATTCATTTGCAAAAGCAAAATAACAGGTTCTCTTTTAAATGCTGTGAGAGCTTTCTTTCTTTATTTTGCAGGAAGACAATGCTGGCGAAGGAACTCTGAATATTAAAGATGAATATTTGGGATCGCCCCACACGGCCGTGCTTCTACGTTTCAAACTAGAACTATCAACGAATGGAATCTACTGCATCGTTGATGGAAGATAAAACTTTGGAGTATCAAGGTCAGAATACAATACTTTGTCATTTTATAACGTTCAATTATCTGATTTACATTATTAATAAATTATATATTTTCTGATAATCACTAACTTACGGTTAACATAAAGTATCAGATTAACGTCTTCTGTGTATTGTGTTGAAAGTTAGTACTCATTTCAGTCCTTGAATAACTCCATTGCACTCTTTGAACTGTCTTCAAGAACGATCTTTGAATTGAAAACGTAATGTTTCCATATTCCACCAATTTGAAATTATTTTATATTTTTAATGCACTACAAACTTTGTGAATTTCACTCTCCAATTGAGTCGGTTCAATTGTTAATCATCACATGTGTTTGAAAGACCTCTGATAAAGTAATGAGTGATGGTCTTTGGCCTACGTGGTCTACTTGAAAAGGATCCACGATTTGGAAACGCTACTGCCTGAACGTTTCTACCGGTTTCCTCAGCAATGAGGGAGAATGGTACTATACATTAATGTCCGCTAGCGAATATTCTAATTCTTTCTCCAAATACGGATGCAATTCTATTCTCACTACAGTACATAGTAACAAAATGGAAGAGTATAATTACGTAGCTCCTAATTTAGCAAAATAAAAACTGTTAGGGTTGAATTTATAACCTTCTTTAAGATGTTATGAATTCTGTTGACAAAAGGATTGAATTTATGGCGATGGCATTTGAACGTGTTCATATATTGCTCACCATATAGAGATAGACATTTAAAATGAAGCCTTATTAACTGAACACAATCTGTGAAGCACTTTCTGAAACATAAATCTTGCACAAATATTTTCCTTCAATTGCCATTTTCGAAACCTAACGGCTATACTTTGTTATTACCTGTGATATTATGCTACTTATGGTATGTCAGGCTACCTTCCTTTTTTAACTTTCCATAATAATAAAGTTTTGAATGTTCAACAGCCTCTTCCTACATCGTTTTAATGGCTTATTACATCGGTTTTATTTAAGTTAAACATAAACTGAGAAGCCATAAACACTATAACTTATTGTATCGTAAGAATATGTTCTATCAACACCTTCTTCAGAGTAACTTTAACGAATGCCATGTGAGTACATAATTAAGCACCAGATAATCAAGAAATCTATTCTTAATCTTCGTCCAATTACTTTGAAGAGATTTTTACTCTCCGAAACTAAATAAATTTCTGATTACAGTTCGTAAACAAATTGCTTGGTGACTGGCCAGGCCCAAAGTCAACTAAAACACTATATCAAACTTGTAGCAGAAATAGTACATAGAAAGGATACTTGAATCAAACCGCAGTATACTATTGTAATAAAAATAAAACGAACATTATAAAGGCCTACACAACATCCAATTTCTAAATCCTAATACACTGTCCCACAGGAAACTTATAAATTATTTACCTTTTCTCGAAAAATTCTTCTCACTTCTCACTTTTTCTTCTCTTTCCTTACTTACATGTTCAACCCACTGTTCTGGTTCATAGCTTCCTCGTCCTGTTTTTCTTTTTTGTTTTTCCTAGCTTCTTTCCACTTTCATGAAATACCCTTCCTCTTCTTCTATTATCTCCACCCCATCTGTGTCTCTTTCATGCACCTTCTCCTAGACATAATTTAAATAACGTTCCTGCCCTGTTTTAGCATGACGTCATCTTTGTGCTGCTCAAGCTTCACCCTGTAATTTCTGTTTCAATTCTCCTACAAACACAGCCCCACAGTTCAAACACGGAACCCTGTACCACTCGACTTTCTTCTTAGCCCTTTTATAGTAACTTTATTCTTGTTTCTTATTAAGTCCAAGACATACTTCCTCTGTTTCTTATGAGTTTTTACTCCCACATTTCCCAACAGCTGCTTGATTTTCTCATTTATTATTTTCCCTCTTTCTATTTTAAGTTACTTTTCTCCCTTCCTTCCTTTTGCTATACATTTCTTGTTGTTTTTTTACTCCTAATATTTCTTTTGTCATCTTCATTATATCCATTATTTTCAACTATTCCCAAAACCCATTTACATCTCTATTTATTTTCTTCAGTATTAATGTTCTGTATTCTTTCCTCCGCGTTCTGTTCTTAGATTTTGAACAGAAAAGTAATCTTAATATACGCAATTTTATTTTTCTTCTATAGATTCAAGCAATTTCACTTTTACTTTTGACGCAGTTTTAGAGATTAAATATTTTTGTTATTTAATGTGTGGACAAGGCTGCTGATTTTAATTGAAGGCCACGAGAATGCCAGTTCGAATACAGTCTGTGACAAGGCTGGTAAGTATAACTATTACGAAATTCATCACCTATGTAAGAAAGAAATTTCGGATCAACAGATGGAGCGAAATGTTGCGATAGTTCTTGTCACTGATGCGAAAACAAGTGCACCCTTGGTCTACCAAGTGTGCCGAGAGGCAAACATTATAATTTTCCAGATACAAACTAAGTAACTTCGATGACAAATTTTACAAAAGAGTCAAAGTTAACTTAGTTGTATATGCGAAGCCACACAAAAATTATTGAATATCCTTAGCTATTTTTGTGCACCACGATACCAAGCGGCATTTATAGATTTAAACAATATCTTTTTTCAGCAATAGGACTTCGAATCCCGAAATATAGTCTATCTTAGAGAATTGTGTGGAGTTTATTTATTTCGTAGATTGCGAAGTATTATATGAACGATGTTTTAATCTGACCCGATATGGCAACGTTTTACTCATGGGTGTCACCTTGCGTGGCGCCAGTGTAATTTTCGAATCAAGCAGGAAATGTTTCCAGCGTGCTAAAGTAAATAACGTCCAGTTGTTTGTTCTGTTCGTTTTTAAATAAGAGATACAAAAAATTGAAAGGTCAGGGCCAGTCGATGCGTTCAGTCGATCTAGTTCCACAACAGCAAACCCGTTGAAGAAGAGCCTGCGATGAAAAAGTAACGACCCCTTGAAAAAGCTATTCAGATTATGAACAATCGCTGAAGGAATTACAATCATGAGACTTCAAGTATGATATTTTTCGTCCTCTTTAGTTCTTCTTCCTGCGTTTTCTCATATTTCATTAAATATTTTTTATTTCCTTTTTCAATACTTCCAAACATTTAAGTTATATTGTCTTCGTTGCCATTACATTGTCTCGTTCTCACTTAACAGTAATTTGCTCGTCGGAAACCGCAGATCACACGCCGCTAGGGTTGCCACCTTTTCATGAATAAATTACGGGACACTCGGCACAAAAATACTGGACAAATCTGAAATAACGTAAAATGAAAAATAGCTCCACATTTATGAAGAAGAATAACCAGGCCACCCAGAAAACACCCGACTCGTAATCTTTCTCGTCCAGTTAGTTACGTAGCAACCCGTGAGGCGTGAAAATGTTAGTACGTATTTTGGTGTAGCGAAATTGCAATTTTTTAATCAGTTTTGATTAAACTGAAAATCGTCATATTGTAGCACTTTCATGCTTCTCATACACGAATGTAAAAATCGAATATATTTTCACCATTATGACAGGCATTGATCAAGACGTGCAGAAGGTGTTGATAAATTGACTTGCTTTTATTATAGAAGCCACCTCGCTGCACATAGAACAGGTCACTAAAAAGCACGGAACAAGTGTATTAAAGCGTGTAGGGAACACTATGCAGGGAAGTGTTTGCAAAAGAACACATTGATGGATGTGTTCGTCCGACTTATGGTCACATCTGACCCCCGTAGTAGAATAATACCAACTTTATACATAACATTGGGTATATGGGAGATGCCTCCCCCTCTTCAGAAACGGAGGATTCGTGAGAACACGCACGTGTCATCGTAGTAGGTGACCTCCTGCTAGACGGGGATTGGCTCTCTCGAGCGGCTCACGATTGGCTGGAGGTTAGTTGGCGACTAGTCATGGGACAAGGCGAATCGGTCCCGTGTAGGTGTACGAGTCTTAGGGTGGATGAAGCTTGTATTTGGTCCAATGGACTCCGAAATTTTGTCTTTTATGTTACGGCTGCTACTCGAACCGCCCCAGCGGCAATGAACATGAATGTTTCGGTTATTTGAATGCCTATACGTTCCCAGACGGTTCTCCGGAAGACGTTTTCAAGGAGTTTGTAGAATTAACTACATTTGTCTTGGATCAAGAAGAAACCCAGGAAGCTTTATTTAAGTTGTATTTGGAAATTCATCCTGAAGGAGGGCAAAAGAATCTCGAGTCTGGAATCCGACATTTATTGAATACAAGATCGGGTGATTTGCAAGCCATGTTTCGCGAGAAGGATCGTACTGCCCCCTCCCACCATTGAGTCTGTCCCGCTCCTGATTGGCTGTTGCTAGCGACGATGGCTCTGGATGCTAGTTCACGGTATCAGTTGCCTACTAGCCATGGAACAATTCGAAGCAGTCAACGAATCGCTCCTCGTCGAAGCAGCAGATAAAGTCGAGGAAGCTGCATTAGCCGTAAGAACGTGTAAATGTTCTTTACGGTGGATTGATGAGGCTTGCATTTGGCGGAGTATCGAGCATTGGAAACCCAATCGCTTCATTGTATGTTCAGGGTGCTTCTACCTGCGTCCAAGTCAACGGGACCATGAATGTTTAGGGTTCATATGGGACCGCTGTTTTCCTGAACCTCCGGAAGTAGCCGAAAACATACTTTTAAAACGCACTGGTGAAGAGCTTCGGGAACCCGACACAGTGAAAGCCTTGTTTGCGATATACTTGGAATCGCATACCGACGCCAAGGATCTGGAAAGAAACTTCGATTTGGGGATTCAGCATCTGTTGAAAACTAAAACATTCCCATTGAAGCAACTCTTTCTGGAGAAGGACTACGCTGCCGGATACCAGGAACAATAATGGAACAGTGTACTCAGTGTGTTGGTGACTATATTATTGGCCAATGTGTATTAAAAACAATTAGTTCTTATTTACAAGACAACCCAATATTATGTACGGGCTGTAATCTTCAATCTGTGCACGAGTGTATGTACGTGTGGAACACTGGGACAGTGATTGCAAAACATTTAGAAACTCACATTACTCATCCTGAAATCTTCCAGGACTATTATGAACTTTTTCAGTGTCAGGGTCATTTTCATATATCAAAGAATGTGTTGTTTAAAGTATGTCTTCAGTTTGTGAAAGATCCTGAATGTATTGGCCAAGTGATACCTATTATTCTGGAACAGCAGAACCGTGTCAGTGCACGTATGTTGTGTGAGAGGCAGGATTTAAAATATCAGCCAAAGAATATTTTGTACGTGAATTTTGTTTGGCTGCATGTGATGGAACATTACTTTTCCATTGTGTGGTGAAATTACCGTGTGAAACCACAGACTTGGCTGTGGGATATCAGAAACAAGTTAAGTGGCTTACTCAAAATTTTCATGGCTTACCCTGGGATACGTCTAATGGATATACCATATCCCACATTGGTCGAATCATTTCTCAGTGTTGTGAACGAAACTCTATCTTTTACTGTAAAGGTGCAGAAAAGACAGTGTGGTTACGAAAACTCTTTCGTATTGTGAACCTTGTCAATGTTGAAGAACAAGGATGTCCTGCCTTGCACGACTTAAATTTTCAACTCAGTATATTAAACTGTATGTACCATGAGCCAGTGCAACGGCATGCATGTGCACTCCGCTCTTGTATGCAACTACAATTTTGGATAAAAATGCAATCATCAAAAGTAGTGGATGGAATATCCACATTGTCTCTGTAAAATTGTACTTGCATGATAATAAACTTATTTATACCTAGAATGGGCTGGTTTCTTTTCATGAAATAAAACCCAAACAATTTAGAGGTAGAAGGTTTTTATTACAAATAAACTACTCTACTACAAAAGAAAATTATTTACATTGTTGTTTTTGTTTCTTGATTTTCTTTACATACTCTAGTACAAGCCGATCATTTTGTTTCAGGTTTTGGTATGAAATTTAGATAATACATTTTGATTACGTGCTTTAAAATAAAGAAAAAACTATACAAAACAGTCCGCATAAGACAGACTGGTCAGCTTGATATTTGGTAGTATTTACACGAAAAGATTTACAATTTCGACGTAAGAATTTAAGAATAGGTCTGGGAGCTGGATTCCCCAGACTATCGAAATAGTAGCCATGACCATGGCGATTTATATATACACATACCCAGTGACTGCTGCCACTTCGAGATACACTTAAATTGATAATTAATGCGGCTGGGTATTTCACTACTACAGGCAATGTATCAATTGCGTATATGCCTGTTAAAATAGATGCACTAACACAATCCTGGAGAATTGTTTCTAAAAGTTCATGAGTCCACATCAGAGTCACTTATTGGTGTTGGAGTATACGTAGGAAACACTGGAGGAAGGATATAGCGTGAAAGTTCTAAATATTTGAGGTAGTGTCCATATGTTTTGGCTTCCTTCAACACACACCGATATTTTTCAAATTGATGACGGGGATGTGCACAGGCTGTTGTAGGAAAACACAGGTCCGTATATTTAGGACAGTGGAGATCCTCTAAATTAATGATGGGACGTTCAAGAAGTCGCTCGAGGAAGTGTTGACGTGTACTCCCAAAGGTGAATAAGGTAGAACTGCCTTGGGTATAGGTCACAAGCACTGTTTTAAGACTTGAATACTCAATGTCACCATCTTCATCCCACCGAAGTCCAATACTGTGTTTGCTAATGTATTCATTCGTATACTTTAACGATAATGCCAGATATGCAAAGGGGAACGGGGCCTTGAACAACCAGCTTTGCGACGTATCGGTATCAGGATTAACAATTGCAACTTCTTTAACGACGAGGACTTGACTATCCCCATCGCCTTGGTCAAACGCAGAACACTGTATGACTTGTCTCATTGCGTCCAAGCGATCCACTAATCCAAGTAAGAAAGAAAGAAGAAGTTTTATACCGTCTATGTGAAGGGGAGCTTAAACAGCATTGTCAGTATATACGTTGCGGTCCTTGTCGATCTGAATTAATGAATCAAATTGAGCATACACGATGCAGGTAATGGAATTTGCAAGATCTTGACTGAAACCAATTTTGATATTCACAGGAGAATCTTTAACAACATCCCAAGTGGAGTCGTCCAGAGTATTTGTAGGAGATAGAATAAAGGCGTACAGCGTATAGCCATTAGGATAGTCATCCATTGTTATAGTGTGCTCATCATTTTGATGGAAAATACCGGTGCCGGAAAACAACGTGTAGTAGCTTCGAATGAACAAATTGTTTGCAAAATTAGGGGTGAGGGAGGATAAAATTTAGATCCAACCTGAACCTGAAGCTTGTTAAGATGAAAGTGTTGGAAATTGAAAGGATTGAGATCGTACTGACCATTGAATGCAGTATTTGAAACAAATCCAATGACAAGACCTTTAGGTACACTACCCAAAAATAAATTATCCAAATTGTACGAAGATACGCCTTGAGGGATCGTATGCACACGAGTCTCTACACGAGTTAATGGTAATTTTGCTGTATCTTTGATCATGTAACTATTCAGCTGGATAACCAAGTCGGCTGAAATATCCATTCGGCGAGCATTGAGAATCACATCGTTCAAGACAACTTTAAAATTAGAGTTATCAGCACCCATTAGACAGAAGGAATCTTTGCTACGAAACAATTTGACTCGAAGAGAGACTTTATTATGAAGAATACGTTCTATCCCTGCAATATCAGTATAGAGACGACCAAACATTTCGAAAAAGGTACTACCTCCAACAAAACCACCACGTTTCTGAAATCCTGTATTAGCATCACCCAGCGTATTGAATTGTCCTGCAGTATCCTTGTACCACAACGCACTCGTTAAATGTGTATTGGTAGCATCATCAGAATAATTCAGTAGTGTTTCCAGATAGGCTCGATATGGGTACGAACCATTTGAAGAAGAAATCAATTTATCATTCAGTGAAATATCGATTTGACCAAACAGCGAATGGAGGAAATTGTTGACTGGTGCAACGACGTCCGCGACAACGGCTGGAGGTCCTGCTGCTGCTACGTGAAGATTTGTACCGTCAGGACGCACAATTTGACATTTTACGTAGAGGTAAAGATAGGCAGGGTGAATATACTCTGCAGTGTCTCCAGGAATAACAAATTCAATGGGGCCTTCCGATGTGAGTGTAGATATGGGACGATATTCCACCATCCGTGAAGATTCAATGGCGGTCTGCGTCATGGGTACTGATAC
>JAGDQP010034663.1:488-19982 GCA_022664845.1 Lepisma saccharinum | reverse complement strand
TCAAGCCAGGACGATATCTTTAGTAGGTCTCACTGCATCAAATGTTATCAACAGAATGCGCTTTGTTCCTCTCGTAGCATCAAATCTTCTTGTTCTCCCTCCCTTCTAGTGTATCGCGTCATGCAGCTTCATTTGTATGCCGAGCCTATCCAATTTTTTTTCTGCATAATCACTTAGTCTATATACAATTTCCACCCGCCCAATGTTTGTTCAACACCACAAAAAGAAAAGGTTCCATTCTTGTATGTGTGCGTGTCAAAATATATACATATATACACATACATACATACTCTGTCATAATTCTCATTACCAACGCTGCTTGGGCTCTCATTAATGAGGTTCGTGCTGAATTAATTTGCATAAATCCTTACGTTTACGATCAAGTTCTACTAGAGTAGCAATGTTTTCTCAATTTTTTGGATGTCACAGTTGACATATTACTTCTGTGGCAAATTCTCTCAGCACATATGTTACTCTCAAACATTCTTGTGATCCATAATTAGGGCGAGGAAAAGGTATGGATTATTACTGTGAACACCAGCTTCACTCTTATACTTCAAAAGAATATCAATTACATCCACAATTTTCTTTACAGAAGAATGGGAACTTTCCGCTCATGCTTACCACACGTTTCGACAAATTCGCAGCGATTTACTAATGTTCTCGGGTCAAAATCTGCCTTTGTATAAAAATAGCCCGGGGTTGTTCAGCCCTATTGCGTTATGCGATAACAGATTTTTAAACAGTAGTTGGCAGCACTGGCAACTGGGAATTATGGTAACGGAGATCCCTAGTGTATATTTATGTTGTATCGAATAATGGTTTTGCCAACTTTGGTACGCATGCACACAAAGTTATGAAAGCAATTAAGTTTTCTAAATAGATTACTAACACTGACAACTAGAGCACAAACCGACTCGCCTGCTCTAGTAATTAAAGCATATGAATAAAAAAAATTGATGAAACTCAATAGATGCGTTTAGATTTTTGTAAGCAACTGAAATAGCCACAAATAGGGATTCCGCCAGGATTTCCAGTTTGGGGATTGTAAAATTAAAATTAGAAGGGTGGAGTTTTGCACGGTTTTTATCTATTTTTAACCTAAAATATTAAAGTTGATGGGGTGCTCTCGAGGATTTGGGGATGACACTCCCACAGTGGGGTTCTGGCGGAATCACTGCACACAAACTTTCTTTTATGTATATAGGCCCTATAAGATTTCTAGGTAAATTGGCCTTGAGGCCTACGCCAATCTAAGTCTTAAAGGACGAAGTTCTTCAACGAGCACGCATCCTTAGGAAAGGAATTATTAAAAATATCGACCCCTACCTGAATTAAAAGTTAAATCCCGATATTCGCTTGAGGAGACTAAGGAAATCCCGGGAATGCCTTTTAGAATGGTCCCGAGCGAGATTCGAACTGGCGAATCTGAACTGTGAATATTCCTAGTCCATAGTAATCAACAAGTTACCAATGGTAACTGCTGTGCTCGTTTACCATTGTTCGATTACAAAACAAGCACAACATAAATTAATTTTATTAGAAGAGACCTTTCCATTAAGGAAGATTTTCTAGGTATAGCGTTACAATTTACAAAGTATTATTATTAATAATAATAATAATAAATTAAACTATGAGGAGACCGAAAAACAGAAAATATCTCAACCCGTCAAGTTATTTAAATTAAGCATATTCTTTCTATGCTTAATTATTTCTCCCTTCTCCTGACTTTTATTTTCATTGATTGAATTTCTAGACAGCTTTGTTCTTTCATGCGTAATTGTTAGTTTACTTGACTGACTTGAAGGAAAAAATGTTCGATTTTAGTACAAATGCGTACAATAATATTACTAATCTGAATACCACAATATAAGTGGATACGCTATCTATTTCGAAATACTAGTTCTGAGTTCGATCTACTGTATATAGTCGTCTTTATAGTAGTATGTTGGTGACAGGAAAAGTATCCATCCACTGGAAAAACATTCCCAATCCAAATAATGAGTCGAACAGTGGTCAAATTATGACGAAATATGGTAAGCTGCAATACCTTGATATATTCTCGCTATACTTATAGATTGGCAATACGGCCTCGTTTGACTAGGATTGTCTCGGTTTTCCGGCCGGTTTATCCCGGTACATATAATAATGAATATTTGCTAACTGAGTAAATTTAAGGGAAAGTTGATTTTTACCTGAATGAGCGAAAATTTTAATCAAACGAAGGCGTAATTTGCAATCATAGTCATGAAATAGGAACAATGGTCTAAGCCTGTCACAAGTTGTAGGGACATCGAGCCCTCACCAAACATTCTTTAGGTATATGGAGTACAGATGTACGAACCGAGCCGCTGTAGCTCAGTGGTAGAGCGTTGGCGTAGTATTCGGGAGGTCATGGGTTCGATCCCAGCGTCCGACCATTCTGACTGAGGCCCTTCCAGGGTTTTACCTTAGTCACACCAGACAAATGCCGGGATGGCACCTTCAGCACAGTCCCTGGCCGACACCTTCCCGAATCCTTTCCCTTCCCTATTTCTGCCCGAGCCTAGGTGCCTAAAGGCCATAAACAAAATTCATATTCCAAATATACGAACAAGGATATCGATAATGCCTGGAGAAAGTTTCGGAAACCCTGACAGAATAAAAATAAATAAACGAAAGATGGCCGGCAGTCGACTCGAAATATACTCGCCTAAAATGCTTTTCCGATTATTATTATTATGCAATTAGCGTCCCGGTTTCGGAAGTGAATGCTACAGACCTGATAATTTTCTGGTTTAAGTAAATCAAAATATGCTTAGCCTAACTATATTATCATCAGCTCTTTGTTTCAGCATCATTAGATTAAATGGGGTTTCACTTTACAGTTTACACACAATCTACGTCATGTCACCTACAAGTCGATTTCGCATTCTCTTTCCTTCCCCCAGTAATGAGTGTATAGGTTTAGGAGTATATATTTCATACTATTTTGTCATACATAGAAATAACACAATTGCTAAAGTAATAATCAATAAATAATGCACAATTGCTAAAGTAATAAAAATAATTAATATTATTTTCCTGCTCCCAGTGCTTTATTTTCCGAGTGAAGCTCTCTCTCTCCATCTTCAATTAGGTTCTGAACGCTTTGAATGTATAAATTCAAATTCAGAGGGGGCCAAATACGCGATCTGAAATGGCATTGGTCGGTGCCTCTGTGACGTCACGTGGCAGGTAGAGGAATTCGCGCGCACGGCGTCGTCTGCTTTGCGAACGTGTTATTCCATTTCATTTCCGCTGTCTTGTTAGTTGCTCAATTTATATTCAACACACAGAATAATAGCAATAATAATAGTAAACAGTAATACTTGTAGACAAAGTAAATTTAGATTTCTGTATTATAATAAATCTAAATTAGTTAAATTAATATTCTAATAAACTTACCTGTTTGTCTTTTTTGAGTAGTTGATGGGGAGTGGTAATAATAATCCTAGTGCTCAACAATCCACTGTTTTTTCTTCTTCATGGAGTATTTTTTAATAGCTTCTAACTTGTGTTGTCTGTTTAAAAATCTTAACCGGATGAATGTCCTGGTCTTCACGTATAGTTCGATTATTTTTGAGTCAATGTCCGGGAATTTGGAGTTTAACGTAGCACATAAGCTCTTCATGACATTCCTACACTTTGAAATGCTAGAGTGGTGAAAAGCAGCAAACAAAACCTCGAACTGAATAACTTTCTCTAGCCACTCCTTAGTTGGTACTGTAAGCCCCCCTCGCGATATTATGTTTATCCAATCTCGCGTTTCAGAAGCTGGCATTTCTCCCTGCATACCTAGTATGTTGTCAATGGCACGAGATCTAAACGCAATATACCCAGCAAGATACTTTAATGCATCGGATGGGACGTCCTCACTGTGGTAAGCGGCATCAAGAGAATCATCGTCATTGAATAATTCAACCTCCACATCCTCCTGCATTTGTACAATTGAAGGGTCATCCACTACATCTATACACAGTTCACTAGTGACGAAGTGCAGAAATTCTTCTTCGGTGTCCTGTCCGGAACCAGAAACATCGTCTGTAGTAGAACTACTAGCTTCCTTCACTGATGTACTTCTTGACAGTGGTATGTGACTTGAGTTGCCAGTCAAAATTAGGAGCCGGAGTCTGTTTCGAAATTCGAAAGGAGTAGGGTTGCTGTAGAAAACACCAAGGCCTCTAATTCGCGAAAAGAAATTTTCCAAACAATCTTGGTTTAATCTTGAGGTTAGAATGTATGACAAATTGAATTTTGCAATTTCTTCAAAAAGTCCGAAAAGTGAATTAACTGAAATTATAAAACCTTTCTGAAAGGGTAGCAAACTGCATCTTTTTCCAATTTTCATCGTAGTACACACATCCAAAAATCTTCGTAACGTATTTTCTTGGCTTTTCAAATTTATTCCAAACCCACTACGTAAAGGAGCTTTTTCATCTTTAGGAATTCTCGAATTTAAAACATCAAAAGCATCGTTAACTAATTCTATAAAATTACACTCTTTATCCTTTTCCAGTAAGTATTTCAGTGCTTGAGCCGTGCGGCGTGAGAATAACCGTGCAGCCATTCGTACGTTTTGACGTGCTCGACCTGTGACATTTAAATGGGCTTCAGAAATGTGATGTGTGATAGAGAGATCGCCTTGCTGATTTTGCACAAGCTCGTCGAATAATTGCTTCGTTATTTTCGTGCCATCAGGAAGAACTATTCCCTCGTCGAGTAAATAATTACGGAGAAGCTTTAATAAATGAGGAACGTCGCAAAAGATGAATACTTTTCTGGTTTGATCGGCTGGGTTTACGAAATAGGTTTTTAACGGGCTTACACCCAATTCCTTCCATACCTTCGAGTTTTTTCCTCCCATGTCGCATGTTACAGCAAGTACCTTTAATCCGGCTTCTTCCACTTTTCTCACAATAGTTTTGAGGAGCTCGCTTGTCATTGAAGCATCAAAGCCGAAATAAAGTGGTTGTTTCCATTTGCTGCACAATCCACGAATCATCACCACCTGTACATTACTGTAAGGCCCAAGTATTAAATCATCCGTGGAATCATAGCAAATTCTTCCATCCAAATGCATTTCGTCAAAAGACAAGACTGCTAACTTCTCCATGGAATCAAAAGTTGCTGCTTTGGCCTTCAATAAACACAAGACTTCCTCCAGAATTCCAGGCCTACATCTGAAACTTCTGATCCACTTTTGCAGAGTTGACCGACATGGGAGAGGTATCTTCTTTCTTCTAAGATAAGCATACGCCTTTGGTGAAAGCGCTCTTAATGTCAAAGCATTAGCAATGTCATCCGAAGTCCATCTCACGCTACTTTTACCTCCCATCAAGCATTTTATTTGGCCCGGTGTAAAACACTTAGATAAAATCTTCTCCACCTCTCTAGCAACCACCCTTTTATTACATGTGGGTACCGCTCTTTTGTGAAAAATAACTTTATACTTCGTGGCTTTCGCTCTTTTTAACGCCATGTCACATTTTTTTAGAGCTGCCTCTTTTGCTGCGTTTTCTCTCTCTAGCATTTCAATTTTCTTGTTTAATCTATCAATTTCTCCATCTTTCTTCATGTCACACATGTCATCCGTATCTGTTTCTTTATCGAATTTTGTCTTTTTTGGAGATAATGTCTGCAGCGTGGAAATGGCTCTTTTCCTTACATTTCTAGCTTCGCATCGTTGTTCACGTCCAGAAGATACCTAAATACAAAATGAGCTAATTTCAGTTCGTTCGAATGGTCAGTTATATAAATGTTATAAAAGAGGTGAGAAATGGGGAATTCACCAGCAACACACTTTCAAGAAGTGAAGGTATTTTTTTAAAGAAAAAAACTTATACAATGTATAGAACTTAGTTCCCGTTATTAGATGTTAAATTTTATGGGCTTCGGGCTGGTATGAAGATTACAGGGTGGCACCTAATGTCATGGGTGCTATATGCCCTATCACCAGGGAGCACGCTACACCCCCCTAATACCCTCCCTAGAGTACCCGTTGCTGTTAATTATGATTCGCCACTTTATGATTCCCTTTGTGAGAACGGTTCCGGGTTCGATTTGCAGAATTTTGATACTTATCCAGTATCGTGATAAATATTGGAGAGACACTTTGAATATAAGAAGGAGCAAATTGTGATCACGGGAGCCAAAGTACCGCTGCGACGAGAGCCTATGCGCTGACTATATACTACCCAACGAAAAGCCGTTTGAATTTTATTTTATTTATGGCATTGAAGCATTTCAGGCTCAGGCCGTGCTAAAAGCCGTCTGACACATCTTGGCGCTCTACGGAATGTCGTACCATTAGTTTAGGTTTGAGTTAGTAGACATGGCTTTAGATGTTCGAAACGTCAGTGTGGCAAATTTCTCAATGGTTTGAAAAAGAAACGAGATCATGAGTAATATTTTCTCGTCGTGAAAGTTAAAAGAATAATGCTTGCTCTTTACACATATTGTCCTTATGTGGTTCTGCACAATTCTTATTTTGAAAAGTATGACAAACAGAAACGCGCGCACATGCATGCATACATGTAAGATATAATGGATGATTGTATAATATAGTGTTAATAATTGAATATGGATTACACCCCCCTTCGACTACATTCCTGGCATACTCCCTGCCTATCACCGAAGAGTACTTGCCGAGAACGTCATCCCTGACTTGAGACGGGCCCATACCCCAGCTGCTCCCACTCCTTTCATTGTATACATCGAAATGGGTTATCTTTTATGTGCTGAACTGGTAAGTTTTGGCCTAAACTTATCATGTCTGAGAGATGACGCCCCTAGGTAATCAGCGTTCCAGTGCTGAAACGGGTCATTCGGGTCAAGTTTTGGACTGGTTCTGGTCTTCGGACCCGGTGACCCGATTTTGGCGAATCCCTTCTCAAACAATGTGTTGCGAACTACAATGGGTTCCCAGGGGCTCGCTCGGGCTGCCAAGAGGTGCAAAGTTGACAAAAGGCTGAGAACCAATGACCTGGACCTAAATAATGATTACAATGAGAGGGAGATAGCAAACATGGATGGGTGAAACAAAATTAGTTTCTTTTAAATTGTTGCTGGTAAAATATGAGATTTTTTTTTACTAAATAAATATATAACCAGAATACAGTTGTCTAATGTCAACAAGAAACAACACGGGGAGGCAAAAGTATAACTACAAAAAAAAAAAAATCAATTTCTACAACCAAAGTTCGTCTAGCAAAAATGAAGCTTCTCTTTCGACTGTGTTCATAAGCTTTGATATTTGCTAATATTTTAAAATTTTAATATAATACCACCCTAACATTATACAGCTGAAACTCAGGAAACTTTAAATAAAAACAGGGGCTAGCATGGGGTTAAAATCAGAGCCTCCTATTCCTTTATTATTATTATTATTTCTTACCTGTGCCGTTTCTTCGACTGCGATGTCATCAGCTACATTTTTGTCTCCATGCCAATTTGGTATATGCACACTTGGAATTGCATTAGGACGTAGTTTCTTTCTCAGAGGTAGTCCAAGAAGTTCGTGTTGTAAATCTCTTTCATAGTCCTCAAAAGTGAAATGAACTGAACAAACCCGCGCATTGTTCACATTAATTTTATCTGCACGTTTGCACCTAGTTATCCACTCCCTCTGTATTGCTGGATCTTTTGGAAATCGATGATATATCACACCAGACGTCTTTCGTCCATAATTGGAACACTGAGCAACAGCACAATAACTACTATTATTATTCATGTTACGTGTGATAATGCTGTAGTATAGCGAAACACTTAGCGGCTTTCAGCTGCAGAACACAATTCATATGCTTCCCGCGTTTTCTACCTGCCGCGTGACGTCACGTCGCGCAGGAATTCTGGGAAAATCTCGAGCGCGCATGCAGTAAATGGCCTACCTGTAGTGATTGATATACATTGGTATAAATTGCTCTGCTTCGATTTTTCAAAAAAAACATTCTTGAAGGAAAAATCACTTCTCCTCGCCTATTACCCCCCTTCCAACCGAAGAAGAAATCACACTTGTTTCTTTGTTTTGTCGCGAGAGCGCGGCACTATCACATGTGTAAAATCAACGATGCCAACCCCAGCACTATAGTGCTAAGCCTAGCACCTTTCCCTCTATGTTAGCACCTAGCACCTTACGTTTGGTACATCTGCAGAATCTAGCACCGTTCTTGGTTCCCTTCTTGTTTAACTGTTCTTTGCAGTTTCCTCTCAATCGCTCTCTGTAGTGGAGTCCAGAGAGACAAATCGAAGCTTGAAAGGCAATAAAGAAATTAAATTCTCTTTCCTTCCCTCTTCAAATTCAGCCATAGTTCCCAAGGGAGCGGCGGCTTCTTTTAAAAATTTGTCCGTCGCATTTATGCTGTGACCCTACAAGAGTTGCTCATCCCATTGTTTTGAAGTATCGCTTAAAAATTAAAACAGATGTTGGGAAAATGAATTATTGTGAAACTCTTTATGCTTGTCCTCAATACTTTGTTGTATATATCTACGTTTGTTTTCACATCTCTAAGAAATTAGTGCCCCCTTCTGTTGAACTATCAACAATAATAATAAGTCAAGCAGCAGTTTCGTGGTAAGTTACTTTAATACTTTCGCTTCCACTTGTATTATTTCATTGACGATTTTAATGCATGTTATTTTATTTGATTTTTGCACAAAAAAAAACCACACACACACATACATATATATATGACACAAAATGTTTGTCCTAGCACCATTTTCTGGTAAATGGCATAATTTTGACCTACGAACAGCACTATTTCAACTTATTTGGGTGGCAACGCTATTGTGTATCCAAACTGGCTGAGGTTGAAACACTCGGGGTAAAATAAAGTTTGTAGAAGACGCATTGTAAGCAGTCTCATTTTTCATCACTATCTGGCGTATTCAGCTGTAGAATACGAATTTGCGGTTAATTCGCGCTGAGCACCCACTAAAATGTGCTCAGAAAAAAATTGTGGTCACAGTGTTGATGTGTTAACATATCGATGTGCTTGTAATACACTTGGCACACGCACTCATCCCCCCCCCCCACCCACACACACACAAACAAAAAACAAACCCTTAGGCATTTCATTGTCGATGGACGAGAAATTGTAAAAGATGTTTGAATTAGTTTATTTTGAACGCTTTTCTGAGCACACACTCAGCAGCAGGGAAGCCAAAGAAAATGCAAACAGTTTGTGGACAACAGACAGATTTCGGCTCAAGACAAGAGATGGAACAAGTAAGAAAGGAGGAAGGAGTCCATGGCCCTAAAATATCATCCCATCCCCCTCTACTTTTCCGAATATCTGGTAGTAATTTATGAGAGCGACTGAGCCGTCTTACAAAATACTTCTTCCTACATGAGTTAAACTTTCTATATTCGTTTAGCAACACTGACCAGTTTTGGCGTTTTGGCGCTAAACACTATTTGAAAGAAAACAAGAGCTGCATTCTAAATACACCCTTCATATCCTATTTCCTTTCCTACCGGAAGGTCGGCCATCTTAAGGACTGATCATCTAACGTCTTTTCCTTCCCTTGTGGCCTTTTTTGCCTCCTTCGGCCAAGGATGCATGCAGTGCATCCTTCGTAATCTTTAGCGTTCAATTGTTTCATGTAGAAACTAGCGCCACCTATGAATTTACGGATGAAGAAAGCATTGCGCAGGGAGGAAGTGACCTCGCGTTGAAACAGATGGTGTGGGGAGGGTAGTCCCGCAGGATTAGCACCTTGCATTCCGTTGTTCCTTCCATTGTATCAATGGAGTTTAGTCAGTCGTTCCCTTTATTGTTTGTTTATTCTTTCGTGCTATTTTAAAGATTCTGTTCAAAATAAGATTCTGTTGTTATTTGCAGCAACAATTTTTTTTAAACAAGAAAATTTACAGAGGAAGAAAGAATTTATTTTAGGTAAGCGTCATCTTGTGTTGTTGGGGATGATAGTTTCAAAATCAAAGGAAGTTTTGTTAAAGTCCTATTCTTAGTAGACGCTGTATGTGGTGCGGTCCATTCTCTTTTGCTCTTGTGTACAAGATAGGAAAATACTACAATAAATGATCTGATGTATTGCTGTTTTTTTTTAAATATCACGTTGAATTTCCTCTTGTTGAATTGAATTGAAGTATAACTTTAAGCAACTTTCAATCGAACCGGCATATGGTAAAGGAAAGAATGGGAAAGGTAGCGGTCAGGATCTTACGTGCCATTCCGGTATTCGCTTAGTAAAGAGGAAACACTCTGGAAAATCTGTCAGGATGGTCACCCGTGAAGTTCGAACTTGAACTTCAATTATTACTTTCAGGCATCTAAGGTTCAGCCTGGCTCAGGGGAAGGGAAAGGGTGCGGGTAGGGCCTAAGTTGAAGGTACCATCCAGGCATTTCGTTGACGTGACAGGAAAAACTGTGGGAAACCTCAGCCAGGAAGGGAAGAATGTGACCAGAGCCTAAGTTGAAGGCATCATCCGGCATTTGCCTGATGTGACTGAAGAAAATCCGTGGAGAAACCTGTCGGCTGGTATCGAACATGACCTCCTGAATGAGAATCTAACGCTCTACCAGTGATTCTGCCAGACCCCCTGTGGGGTGTCACCCCCAATTTTCTAGAAAACTGTAAACTTTAAAATTTATACTGTCAAAAATCGATAGAAACCGTGCATGCCCCCTCCCTGGCTTTACACCCCCGCTACATATTACTGGCGGAATCTCTGCGCTGTACCAACTCAACTACGTCCGCTTCGAGTTTTACAGAATTTCACGAGCCTAGACACTGGACAACGGTGAGCAGTATCCATCTTATGTGCAATGTGCATTAATAATGACAGGTGCAGCTGTATTCCGTCATCAAAACAGGATATATGCGGATATTCAGGATAATTCTTCTTGTTCATATTGTTTACTGAACACACTATTTATTGTACTATTGAGGAATAGAAAATGTCACAAAATTGATTTCAAATAATATGCAGTTACTCTGTAAAAATTCCAGCAATTTGTTGCACGCATCACGTTGTTGATAATTTCTTTAGTATAATTTCTTTTGCGCTGCATTTGGAACGCTTTGGAAACTTTTCGCTGATTTATGTAATAATTCAGCTTACAAAGAGCACTGAAACATTTATGTGTAGCTGTTCCCTGGAAAGTCTTTCAAAGAGAAGAACGTGAAGAATTGCAATTGTAATGAAAGACCTGCTTATTGGTCAGTACATGTAATGAATAAAGAATATGACCAAGAGCGCCCATGTTACGATTTTCTTTGGGGGGTGGGCAAAGACCACCCATACACATACTGCCTTCTTTTTTTGACTGACATGATCCCCACATTTTGTGTCATGTTAGTAATAGTATCATTTTCTCCCCCCTTGCCTCCCTGTAAATCATTGTCTTAAAAATACGCGCCGTGCAATATCCCTCGAGCGAAGGAGAGGGGAAAGCTGACGCAATCAAAGCATCTTGCAAAACTAGTACAACTGCGCAGGTGTTTGCGTTTCTAATTATTCGTACTTTTTCAATTGGGGTTGTTTGCCTACGATATCACAACCAACACTCCTATCCCGCCACGCGCTGCACACTTGTTTACGCTTCTAATGCTTTTGAAAGATGTCGCTATATTCGCCAAGTGTACAACGTCCAAAATGCTTCCTTTCCTATACTCCTTCCAAGGTTCCTTTCTTTCCTTGACTCCTTTGGTTTCTCAGCAAAAGGAAGGAAAGGAAGTATTTAGGATTGGGCCAAGAAGTTAAGAGAAACAACACAGGCGTGCAACCATTTGTCGAAACTAGTACTATCTAGCGTCTGGGAATCAAAATACTAGCAAGAGCAAAAACTTTAAAATATCAGACTTCTGAATGTCGTCGCTGACAGTCGGAGACACGAACCCCATCGCAGACACCGGAGAACTTTACTAACCAAGAAATATGTAATAGTGAAGATAAGGTCTTCCCTGGTAGTACATCCAAGTGGCTCCCTATGCTTTCAGGTGTCCCTCAAGGAAGTTCCTTAGGGCCAGTTTTATTTTCTCTCTTCATTGATGACTTATGTGAACATATAGATAATTGCTGCTCGGTACTTCTTTACGCTGATGACTGCAAAATTTTAAGACAATTAAATCTACAGAAGATACTTTCTTCCCTCAAGCTGCTATAGATTCTGTTGAAATGTGGTTCAATAATTGGTTACTGAAAGTCAATCCTTGCAAAACTGCTGCAATGCGTTTCTCACTCAAAACCCATAACACAAAATGTACATACACATTAACCTCATCTAATATACCATGGGTAGACCATTACAAAGACCTGGGTATCATATTTGATGAAAAACTCAATTTTACTCCTCACATTGAATTTGTAACTTCTAAAGCACTGAAACTTCTTAGACTTCTCTAAAGGTTTACCGATATTAAAGATTTCAGAGCTCTTCGGTCATATTTTCTCACTTGTGTGCTTCCTACTATTGAATAATGTTCATCTATCTGGTCTTTAGCTTGTGAAACCAACTTATCTAAATTGCACAAAGTCCAAAACTTCTTTATCCGCATTGCACAGCACAGGGTACCCAACATCCAACACAAATCTAACGTAGACATTTTAAATTCTCTTGACTTGAAAAACATAGGCACAGGAAGAAAATTAAATGACTTAAAATTTCTTTATAAAATAATGCAGGGCACAGTCGACCTTCTTCCACGTTTTAACCTAAGAGTAACCAGACAAAATTCTCGTTCACAACATCATTTCTACCTATCAAAACCGAGACTGTGTTTGGTCCAGCGATCTCTTGTATACAGATTATCACATCTTTACAATACTCTTCCTTTGGCACCAGATTTCTGCCTCAGTAAAAGTAAATTTCTAAAGGCTTGTTATATGAATCTAGAATGAATATAAAAAAACAACTTGATATTATTTCCTATTGCATAAGTCTTTTATTGTTATATTATTTTTATTGTTGTTGTTATTCTTTGTTTGTTACAAGAACGGTATAAAATGGCGATTGGTGTATCCGTCCTAACTTCTAATAAACAAATAAGTAAATAAATAAATAAGCAAGAAGGCCAACTGAATATGGATTACCACTGCGTGCAATATACCCTAAAAGAAATAACAGTCTCACTTTTGATCGGATATTTGCTCGTCGGAAGACCGAGGAATCGTTGACATTTCGTTGGATATTAGCTGTATCTGTCGTTGGCCAAACGTTGGGCAATCGTTGGTTCTTTAGTTGATACTTGCTCATCTGTTGTTGGCCCGACGTAGGAAATGTTCCGTTGGCAAACGGTCGCCTGAGCGGCCAAACATATGGTTTGCCAACCGTCGCGCGAAATATGTCTGGCGAAAATTGATGGAATGACTCCTCTGTAACTCGCATGCTAATTTTCATCGTTGAAGAAAGAAACTCATTTATAACGACTAGGGGAACTTGAGTTAGTGCTCTGATACGGGTAAGACGTGTGTGAAAATGCTCCGTTTTCGTGTCCTTTTGATGGGAAAAACGAAGAGGAGAAAGAAAGATAGTATAAAAACTTGATTATAAATCTAAAAGGCATACCTCCTGAGAATATAGATTTCGGCCGATTTTTTTTAAGGAGTAATCGGGTCCAAAAAGATTTCCATTCTTACCTTATGGGCTTAAAACCGACGCTATCCACGTCTACCAGAAAACTTCTACATCATTGAAGTAACTGACCGACAATATCCGGTGACCTTCAAACGACAATCTGTCGCTAGGCAAGAATCTTTCTAAGTTCTGATCCCTCAGTACACTGAAAACTCTTAAGTGTTGGTGCCAATAGTGAACATGCATTGCTAGGTGGTCTGTATCCTCGGGACCATTGATGATGGGTGCGTAACGTTTAGGGGGGGCGCTAGCCTCGGCCAGGGGGCTATTGACCTCCCAATTTTTTCGGGGTGAGAACCCCCTTTTTTAACCTTCTCCTTTCTTATTCCCCACGTTGGTCCCCCTCCCTGAGGTGCCCAACCGGGTGCTGCGCTCCCTGAGATGTGGTTCCGGGGGTGCGGTAATTTATTTCCTGTAAGTGTAAAGACAGCTTGACTGTACTGTGTCTTAGTAATTATTCGTAGCGCGTAATCAAGCATGGCAAAAAAGTGCGATCTAGCGGATTTTATGCGTTCGGGCCTTGAAAGACTAGAGAACGAATGGCTCTTAGAAAAAGGGGACCCGCGAGACCAAGCGAAAAACCCGTTCCGGATTAAATTCCAAGAGAAAATCAAGAGGAAATAAATAAATCCGGGAAAACCCAGAGCAAACAGAGAAGACAAAGACCTTAAACAATTCATTATAGATGAAGTATTCGCCGACTTGGGAAAGATCGAGAAGGATAAGGATAGAGATGGAACACTCAGATCGCTCAGAAGTATAAGAGAAGGGCCCACTGACCGGTACAAAGAGGAAGGAAATACCTCAAGGCCAGGAACACCGATGGCTCAGCATGAAGAAGCAAAAAGAAAACGAGAACCAGAGACGGAAGAGGAAGAAGCAAACAGAAAAATAGAGGAAAAAGACATGGAAACATTGAAAATAAAAATAGCATATAGGGAGGGAAGATTAATGGTATTGGAAGGAAACCAGGTCAGATTGGAAAGAGAAAATGAGAAACTAAGACAACGCGAGATAAAACTTGCGCAAATGACAACGAACCTGGAAGAAAGGAAAGCAGAACTCCAGAAAGAAGAAACGGCGAATAGCAGATTGAGAGATGAAGCAGTCCAAGGAAGTCTGATCGCCAACGAACTGGAATTCCGAAACAGACAACTAGAAGAGAATAAGCAAAAGTTGAAAAACAAAATATCTAAAATGGAGGAGATTTAAAACCTGCGCAAAGAAAACGAAAGTCTAAAAGCACTAAAAGATCAAAGTGCTACACAAATGACAACAGTTAGCTTTGCCGAAATATTAAAAAAAAAGATGAGCTGAAAGTACCAGAAAAACTAAACTAATATAAACGAAAAAGGAACACAAGACCAACAATCATCATCAAACCAAAAGAAGGTGAAAGCATAAAAGACGAAAGAATGAGACTAACCTAAAAATAAATAGGCAGAATCGCATACATTTCCAACTTATACAAGCAAAGACAGCACTAATTTTACAAATGGCGACACCAACAGATAAGGAGAAAATGAGACAACATCAGGGAACGAAACAACAATTTGACCTAACAAATAGAAGCACTAAGCGGAACACATTGATGATATCCCATCATAGTTAAAAGAAAAGGTTGCGATAGAAGAACTGATAGAAAGAAACTTATACGAATTGACAGACGAACAGAAATAACTTATTAAACTTGATTTAATACTGGCCCGAACAACAGGACAGATACCACCTGGTCTTCGAGACACCCACACAGGTGAGAGAACATATACTGCGAAACCCTAGAGTATACATAGGGTACGAGGCCACAAATGGACATCCTGGTAGTGACTATGTGCCTAAATTGACACGATTATGCCATCTCGCAGCACACTGCAAGAATAACACATGTTGTGGAAATTTTGAGGAGAAAGGCCACAAGAAAACCGACTGTAAAGACAAGGAACGAAAAGTCTGCATACCATGAAGGATGAGGAAGTAGTTGTGTGGGGACAAAAACCAACAGGAATGCTCTCAATATAAACTGGCCCTACAAAGAGTAATAGAGAGGTTCGATTATGGACAATAATCTAAATCCGACCAATGATCAGGAACAAAATTCCATAAAACGAAAGAACATGCCCTCCCGAGAGGTTTTGCAGAGCTTGTGGCTCTCACGCATGACGAATATGAAATCGAAAAATTGAAACACTATAACATCACACAAGAAGACGATAAAAACTCAACATCTATTTGTCAAACAATAGATTCAACAGCAAATTTATGAATATTAATTCGTCAAGAGAGACATTCCTAGAAGACCTTGTTGAGAGTAAAATATTAAGAACGTAGTTTTCGAGATGGTGGTGCAAGATACGAAATTGTTTGAAGACATAAAAAGAATATAGAACACAATCAGAGATAAAAGTGAGAGTGACTGGTCGAACTCCGAGTCGGAGAAGGAGGAGAGGAGGGACTTCATGGCGAAAGAAAAACAAGACCAAGAGCTTCGGAGTAGAGACGATATACGTATATTGCCACGATAAAAATCATCTGAAGAAAAAGAGGAGTGGATGGAAATCCTGGATACCTAGATTTCACAAAAAGAAAAACAAGGAAACTGCAAAAGAAAACAACACAAACTAGAAACCACAAAAGAGAACAACTGCGAAGGAACTGATGAAGGATCAGCTGAAGAAGACGAACCGGAGGATAAAAATAATCCTAACACACTTTATGATAATTTAAAGAGGCCTACATACTTTGAAGACTAAAGGAACCCCAAATGCTTGTAGCACCACTGAGAACCATTGTTAGGAACATAAACAGCAATGGCAAAAGTATTACCATCCCGGTTCATGATTCATGACATGATTCATCTGCGAGCAAATGGAATTACCTCAGATCGCAAGAACTATGGAAATTGGAGTCTTTCAAAGAAGAGATGAGTGCTTTCAACTTAACAATATATACCGTCAATATGTCATGGCATATGGAGTTATTTTCGACCTGACACTCAAATTTCCAGCATGCTATGTCCACTTGAAATATACATAAAATGTTCAAATTTGTCTAAGTCAATCTTGACAGATCCAAGGTAGCCACACACTAACTTAGACTATATTGTGACAAGGAGCAAGTGTATGTAGCGTGTGTCGACGAACCTTATATCAACAAGGGCAAAATGATGGGAATGAGAGCAGATGATACAATACAAATACCGGATGATCCAAATCCAATGGTGGCGGTGATTATCTTTAACAAGAAAATAGATGTACTAGTAGATTCAAAAAACACTTGCAGGTGGATACAGGGGCTGAGCATGGGGCTGGGTGGTGACCAAATAACACTTGCAAATATATACAGTCAATTCTCTATGTCAGCTGATGTCATTGTACATAAACTTGAACGAATTTTGGAGGAGTTTTATAGGGAAAATATAATGATTTTGGGAGACAAACGCTAAATCACCGCTTTGGCACTGCCCTGAGACGGATGAAAAAGGAGAAAAATACGAGAACATAATAAACCTATATCAACTATTTGTCCGAAACAAGGCAGACTAACCGCCAACTTTTCAAGGAAGGGCTGGGGCGGCAAGTAACATAGATGTGACTTTGACAAGGGGCAACCTGAACACATACATAAATGGATGGAAAGTTATGGAAAATGTCACAACGAGCCAGCACAGTGTCATTCACTTCAATCTAAACCTAGCGAACAAAGATTTATTAACATTTTCGGAAGAATTCAAGGGGCGTATGCCCAGTTATGGTATTCTGTAAAAAGGAAATTACAATTTAGTTTTTTGTATTGGCACGAATGCTTAGTGAAATATAATCAATCCATGCTGTCAATAGTATCAACAAAATATATATACAATATATATATACTAAACACAAGAGAAATACATCCATATACTATATAGCCCTATGGTCACTGACTCACTCACTCATCATCATAATTCACAGGCCAAACTACTGGAGCTAGAAACACCAAATTTGGTATTAAGGTGTAGGACCATGAGTAGGTAAAGATAAAAATCCATTTTGGATCCAAAATGGCCGTCAAACCCATTGTTGTATAGAATAGAGAGCCTAAACGGTTTGGGCTATTGAAATTAAATTTACTATGGGGGTACACTATCACTAGTGGGTTACGAAAATATTTTCAAATTTTGTAAAAGTCGCCATCTTGGATCCAAAATGGCCGCTAAACCCATTGTTGTATAGAATAGAGAGCTTAAACTACTGAGGCTATTGAAATGAAATTTGGTATAAGGGTACATTATCAATTGTAGGTTAATATAATATTTGATAGTTTACCTAAAGACGCCATCTTGGATTCAAAATGGCGGACTTAAAATTTCATTTTCCACAACCTTTGTGGTAGTCAAGAAATCTAGCAAGAAAGTGTATCATAATTAGTAGATTAGAAAAATAAAAAAATAGTTTGGGAAATTTGCCATCTTCGGTTCAAAATGGCCGCCCAAAAATCATTTTTGACACCGTTTAAGCTAAAGAAATGAAATTTTATTTTTAGTTGTGTCACGACAATATAAAAAACATTAAAAAAGTCGCCCTCTTTAATGCAAAATGGCCGTCCTAAAACACATTTTCTAAATCACTAAGTCTACACAAACGAAACTTGGTATGAAGGTGTGCCATGATGGTATGAAGGTAGGTCACGAAAATAGAGAAAAGAAACCAAATGGGGGCGCAGCCCCCCTCGGTAGGTGGTATATTTGTAGCATGGAGTCTACCAGAGAGTCTCTGTTTACGATAAAGGGGGGCACAGCCCCCCGAAACCCCCATGTTCGGAGCGCAGCTCCGACGGGGGTCTCGGGGCAGCGCCCCCAGCGAAGCAAAGCGAGTCCATATCAACATACACGGCAGTGCATGAGCCAAGTTCACGTCAGAAAACGTCAGCACTGCCAGAAGCATGTTATACAGGAACAAGAGTTTATGGCAAAATCGACGATTTGGGGACCCCGTAAGAAAAAATATATTAAAGATAGGAATATGAGCTTTTGCCGTTAAGGTGATATGGTAAATATGTGCAGATGTACAAAATTTCATATTCGTATCTCAAACTATGTTCTAGTTGTGTACCCCTGAAATTGCACATTTTAGGCTAACTGACACTCACTCACTCACTCACTCACTGACTGACTGACTCACTTATCATATTGTTTAGGGTGTTTGGAGTAAGCTAGAAACATGAAATTTGGTATGAAGGTAGAGGATGATAAGTAGATAAAGGAAAAATTCCGACATTTTGAAAAGGTCGCCATCTTGGATTCAAAAAGGCCGCCAAACCTAAAATTTCAAAGAATACACAGTCTAAACGACTAATGATAGAACAGTGAAATTTTGTATGAAACTACATCATTGATAGCAAATTAAGAAAACTTTTTAAAAATTTGAAAAAGTCGCCATTTTGGATTCAAAATGGCTACCAACCCTAAAATTTTAAAGAATACACAGCCTAAACGGCTGCCGCTAGAATAATGAAATTTAGTTTGACAGTACAACATTATTAGTAGATTATGAAAATATTACAAAATATCTCTAAAGACGCCATCTTGGATCCAAAATGGCGGGCGTCATAAATCCATTTTCCAACTGCTTGAGCCAGAGATACGAAATTTGGCATAATGATGTATTATCAAGAGTAGTTTAGGAAAACATAACAACGTTTTAAAAAATTCACCATCTTTGATTCAAAATGGCAGCTGAAATACCATTTTTCACATCGTTCGAGATAGAGAAATGAAATTTGGTATGACAGTGTATCATCACGAGTATGTCACGAAAATATAAGAAAACGTTAAAAATGTGTCCATCTTTTATCCAAAATGCCCGCCTAAGCCCCACTTTATAATGACTGAAGCTAGAGAAAC
>JAGDQP010034662.1:0-19983 GCA_022664845.1 Lepisma saccharinum | reverse complement strand
ATGTAGGAAAAAAGAAATGTAAGTTTACAGAATTGAACCCTGCAGTATATCTAGCAGTTGGATTACCGGGCCACCCATCAATAAGTCGCTCCTAAAAACTAGCAACTTCAAAGTTACAAATTCTCTAGGAGTGGACAAAAGCGACACTACAAACTCATTCGCTGTATTGAATACGTGGGCAGCTCTTTGAATGTTGAACACCATCTCAGGGAATATTTATCTCCTAAAGATATAAGCTTAAGTTAGGGACAAAAATTATGCTTTGTTTCTACTGCCATAAAAGACAGGTTAGAATATTTTTAGGTCTTTACTCATATTTGGATCAGACCCACCCCAGGAACTAAATTCTTCCATCACCATTTTCTTCGTTCACGCAAACTCCATGATCATTTTCTTTACAAGATCGCCCGATAATTACATAATATTAAGGCCTACATAAAATAAATATATTAAAGTATTCAACTACATAGTATGAAGTTAACTTACCTTATTTTACTCTTTATTTCACTCCTCTCGTTGTGCATTTCTTCTGTACAGGTGAAAAAAGATAAACTAGATGGCGCAGTGAATGTAAGTCTCGTCGTAAAAGATAACAGATTACCTGTGTTGCCAGTACAACATTTGAAAAAACAGACAAAAACAACAGAGAGAAATTCTATTTAACACCAGGAGACAATAGCAAATTCTTAGGGCTGATTTTCAAATACGTTTGCGTTGCTTGCTTTGCTTGCGATTTGGGTGAATAGACAATTGAAAGACACGTTACAACATGTAATAAACACACCACAAAACACCACGTGTTTCAATTGGCTATTCACCTAAATCGCAAACAAAGCAAGCTTTCATGAAAATGAGCCCTTACCGAGCCGCTGTAGCTCAGTGGTATGTCGGTCCAGATTGCTGAGTGACTAGTGCGATAGTCTACCGACCCAAGGATCGTGGGCTCGAATCCTGCCTCGGGCATGGAAGTTTGTGAATATGTTTTAACAATACATACAACACAGTTTTGAACAGTTGAGAACATTACATAATAAAGCCGCTTAGGTCAAATTAAAAAAAAAATATATTATAGCGTTGGCGTAGCATTCGGCAGGTCATGGGTTCGATCCCAGTGGACGACCATCATGACTGAGGTCTTTCCAGGTTTTTCCTCAGTCACACCAGGCAAAGGCCGGAATGACACCTTCAACATAGGCCCTGACAAATCCTTTCCCCTTCCCTATCCCGCCTTGAGCCTTAGATGCCTAAAGGCCTTAAATACATAAAATTCAATAGCAAATTATTTTTAAAGCAATGTTTCTATTAAATAATAAAGTATTTAATGAATATTAACGTGATATTAAAGATGTCGATTATTGTTTGACTTCCAATTAGTATTTGAACGCAAGCCTGGGAGTAGAAAAAACATCGGCAAGTAGTAAAACATCGCAACGCGTTGGTTTCGCTTTTCGGAAGCCCTGGGTTCAATACCAGAAGCCAACCATCCTAATTAAGGATTTCCAATGTTTTCCTGAGACGCACCAGACAAATGCTGATAAAGTATCCTTAACTACGGCCTGCACCCTTTCCTCTACACTATCACGGTCAGAACCATTCAGAGATGAATGAATTAAATTCGAGAAGTAAGTAGGAGGAACTGAATTCTTATTTTCGACCTTGAGGAAACTTTGGCTCAGGCCGAAGGAAGGATGATGAGAAACTTTGTGGAATGAAGAAAGTGGAAGGAACCGGGAGAACCCCGTGAAAAGTGTAGACAGTGCAAAAAGGAAATCTAGTGTTAAAACAGTAGTCCTGGCAACGATACATGAAACACCTGTGTATAGAATATTATCTAAATCAAAACAGGGTAAGAAAGTGGCGCATTAAAAAATCAATAATCCAAACCAGTTTCGAAAGAAATGTACTTTTTTTTTACACACACATTGCGCATATAACAAGTGTATTTGAATATTTCACCATTCAATATTACATGGAAGAAAACGTTTTTTTTTTACCTTTAGTTTTAAGAGGCACGAAAAAGATAATGTTTTAATAATAATCATAATAATACAGCTGCCGTGATTATGAGGCCTCCGTACCAACGCTGCGTCTGTGTGTTCTAATATTTTTATATTGCTGAACAAATGACAAGAAATAATGAAATTTTCGAAAGCGAGCCCAATAATACTTCTGAATGTGAATGAAATGAACTGCCTGATATTTTCACTGTTTATTTTTGCTAAGAAATTAGAAACCCGAAATTGCATAGGCGTATAAAGTCGTAAATTACGCGTATTCTAATTTCTCATAGATAATGTCAAAATCTCAGACAGTTCATTTTATTCACATACGCAAATAATACTGGGCGTTTTCCGAAATTTCGTTATTGCTTTTCATTTGTACAGATCCTTAAACATATGAAACCTCACACACACAAGAAGCAACGTTGGTACGGAGGCATCTTAATTTTTCTCACTTCGGAATGGAATTTGGTGCTCTCATACTGCCGGCAATTTGGCCTGAAGTTTTCAAGGGGTTTCTTCAGTCCCACAAGGTGAATGTCAGGGTGGTACCTCAACTGAAGGCTTGACCGATTAATACGTAAACTTAGTACGTAAAGCATTAAAGTCATCCTCAAGGCTGGATTTAAAAAAGCGTTTCATGAGCATAAATAAGTCATACAAACTGAAAATTATCTTAGTCCCTGCTTTTCTTGAAATAATATGTTTAATGTGAACTATTTCTGGCGTATAATGTATAGACTTAGATAATGACAAAATATAGTAAACGTAAAAAAGTGTACAAAAGTGTACAAATATGTACAGTAGGTGAGAATAAAGTATACCAGATATTGTGTCTCGTTTGTGCTAAAAAAATGTTCACATTGTGCACCAAGAAAAATAGTGCTTTAAAGATGCTGAAAAAGTATATACAAATTATTACAATTTTGCTTGGAACACATTCGAACACTTTCACAGCATTTTTTTACATAATTCGTACACTTTTAAAACAGATTCCCGCTTTTGAAAGTGCCCTGAAAGTGTAAGAAAGTGTTTTTTTTTTTACAGTGTAAGCAAGGTTACGCTGCTTTAACATTATTTTCTAAAACTGTACTACATGTTTAACTTGAACAAATCTGTTTCACAGTACTTAAGAAACAAAAACAATTGAAGCCACTGGATGAAAAACAGTCCACTTTTTTGACACTATAAAATGACTTATCATTGAAATCCTTGAAGAAAAGCCGTTCTGATTAGATACGAAAGAACAGCAATTTATTGTATTTTAATGTCTTAAAAAATGTCTTATCGGCTAAATAACACAAGCCCACGGACCTAAGTTATTCTGGTTCCTTTTTCACTTTATTTGACTCGTAAATATCAACTCAATTCCACTGTTTTCCTGGACCACAGAAAAGAACCATAATGGAAAATATATTCTTACATAGTGATTGAGTATTTGAAGGATGGAGTCATCATAGTGTCGAAAGCTTCAAGTGACCTGTTCAAGAACACAATCAGTGTGAAAATAAAGGAAGGAACCCCAAGTTCAAGTTGACCCATTAAAAGCAGTTTATAATAGTTTAAAACCCGCAAAAGCCAAAGCCAAGTAATCAGGAAGTATTCGGATTCTATTAGTAGAGATAAGGAGATTTTTCAAAGACCCAACATGGCTTATGGCGGAGTAAATTGAGACAGTGAAGACGATGGATAATGAAGTTTGTGATACCAGTTAAGAGAGATGTATTTGAACATAGTTTAGCCCCTTTTGTCAGATTACCTAATAAATATGACACTTTGAACATTCTATGTCGCTCAATAAATAAAGCAAAACACGTAACATTTTAAGGAGCTCTCATACTCTAAACTCCCTTGAATGTTAGTCCATTTAAAAATCATTGCAAAGTTTTTTTTAAGAATGGGCTCTCTTATTATTAATGTTTCAAATTTCAAATTTTACCCACATCTAGAGGAGATACATATCTATGAATGGTATGTCTCACAATTTCAATATACTCAATAAATCAGTGTCGAATCTTTACTTTGAGAAAGCGGCAACGTTGCATTGAAATGATTCCAGCTGCACACCTGCTGTTGAAATGTTGGCAATGGTGGGTTACTCATATTTGTTTTTCCCTGCTTGCTTCTAACGCGGGCGATGAGCGTTAAGGTCACTTGAAACTCCCTCTCTTTAGTTGCTTCGTTTTACTTACATGAATAGCGAAAATATTTTGCGTGGAGAAAGGAAATGAAAAGCTCGTTATTCTTGACAACCGAAGAAGATCCGTAAGGGATTTTTGCTTCTGAAACATAAGAAACGAGAAGAAAGCAGCAGTGGAAAGTGTACTGTATAGCTATAACTATTGTAAACATGTATATTTTAATGAATATTAATCAGCACGGGATATACAATGATTTTTTTTATTTTGTGTAGGGCCTTTAGGTATCTACAGGTCAGTCCTGGATACCGGAGGGGAAAGAATTCGTTTATGTGTAGGCGAGAGCCTAAGTTGAAGGTGCCATCCTGGCATTTGCCTGCTGTGAATGAGGAAAGCCCTGGAGAAACCTCAGTCAGGATGGTCGGTCGTTGAGATCGAACCCACGACCTGCCGAATGCTAAGAGAAAGCTCTACCACTGAGCTACGGCAGCTCGATTCGGGTTTCACAAGCAACGCTTTTTTTCTGAAGCTACGGTAGGTGTGGAAGTTGAATCCCGGTCATATTGAAAATACTGGAATCTCTGTATTTCTATAGCGAGCAACAAATTCTGAAAGTGAGACAGGAGGCGACAGTGAATTTTATTTTTTACCTCTTTTCTTTTTCTTATTATCATGAAGAACGGAAGTTCTTCGAGTCACGCTGGCAAAGGACACTGTTAGCGGCACTCAGATAGTATACAGTTAGTTTCGGATCTACCGAAGTATAAGTCCGATTTTGATGCTTGAACTTACATTTGAAAGCTCTTTCCAATACTAAGACACAGGGAAATAAATGAGTCTGTAGGATCTCCTTGGGACCCCCTAGAGCGCTTTCAAAAAAATATCAAATTTCACATTTTTTTAGGATAGCACTGACCCCAGAAAATATAGGGGGTAGAAACTTACTGGATCTTATTCTACCCTTCAATACGTTTCAAACGGTGTATCATACGTTAAAATCGGTGGAGCGGTTCAAAAGTTACGACGTTTTTAACCGAATCACAAAATTTTCACAAATGATAGAAAGATATGTACATCAATCTGTGTGTCTTTTTGTTTTAGCCCCAAATGGGTGATACCGGGAGGTTTTAGGGGTCCATTGCGGGCCCCCATGATGGAGGTAAATAAAAGCTTAGATTTTTGATAGGAGTTACGGTTTTCGAGATATAGAGCAAAATCGATCTTGTATCCTTCCGCTATAGTGACACGTGCCACTTTTTAAATACGAGTCCGTACGGAGAACACTCTCCGCCGCTGCTGAAAGCCACCTAGAAACACTCGCTCAGCGAGGAAAGCGAGTCACAAAATTATGTATTTTTGAATAACAGTATCCGTCTTCATTTTTAATGTTAATAAATAGCCAGCTAGCATTACGATTTATATCAATCTTAAAAAAAAATACGTAAAATGTAACAATGAGTAATGTTTGCAATTCAATTTCGATCTCAATCTTAATATGAAGAACGCTTCTGTCGAAAAAAAAAAAGGTTCAGTATTATGTTTTGATTTTATTTTGCTCACTACTACCAGTGATAAAGCAAATCGGTCTTGCAGTCTAGGTTTACGGTATGTAAAACCAAGACTTGACATTGAAAACGGGGGGAATAGGGGAATATGCAAGACCATAGTAGCCTTGGTGCTGATCTTGTTTTGCTTACCATTAGAAACGATATAATTTCGCTACTTTTCAAGATGAAAAGGTGCTTCTACACTATACTTATAATATTTCTGAAGACGACATTGTCACGATTTTTTGATACTATACAAGGAAATGATAATGAATATCAATAAGTAACATATTTTTTTCTTTAAAAAAATACATTAAATGTTCGATACCTTTTCTACCACTAACAAGAAAAAAAGAACAATTCCTCCCTCGAGAAAACGCAGAAGAGCTATGCTCATAGGCTCCTGGCTCATAAAATCAAGTAAAAACGAAATTAGCATATTTCATGAAGACATTATAATAACTTCTAAAGTAGTAATTTTGACAAAAGAGTAGTAAAATTGATATTTGCTATATTTACAAACCATATTTATGACGACCAGTATTTGGGCAATTGTAAATATATCAACAAATGTTGGCGATTACACTGTTCTTGTTTGCCTACTATTTTTTTAAAACCTCACCGCATTACCTTTGGCCGAAAATAAGAAACGACATAATTCTCGATTTCTACGCTAATGATTGCATAGACCTACAAATCTGCGATAGTTGAAATAAATATGTCTGGTATTTATTTCTCTTTCAGCAGCTCCCAGCTCCAAAGTAGGCATTGATCCAAGATACGTTTACAGAAAATTCTTTCGAGCTTCAGCGTGAGGAATTTACCGCTAAAATGTTCTGTTTATTATTTTCTCAAAATATTGTATACGTCGGATTCACACTATGCCACATTTTGAAACATAATAAAGAAAGAAATATTTGAATACTAGGTCCAATGGATTCAGACTACGAAATGTCCCCACGACTGTTTCAGGCCTTTCTTTTATTCTTTCTACACAGCGAGAGGAGGAGGCTCGCTGGTAGAACGCTCACCTCAGGTACTAAGGCTGTTTTTCACACGAAGCCACAATGGTTGCGCCACCAGAAATTTTGGTGGCGCTTCTCGTTTTATGTCCCTTTTCACACAAAAGGTCGCGCCACCAACCGTGCCACGAGTTCGAAACTGGAGCAGGAAGAGACAGTTACTGTCGTTTCTCTGCTCTCGCGTTTTTGTGAACGCCGAAAGTGGAGAAAAAGTTCCCACCCGAGTTGTAGAACTTTTTGCTACTTATTTCTATTTCATCTTTCTGTAGTTGAAAAAAAAAGCCTTGTTTTGAGGTCTGGCTTATCAGTTAACTGATCTATACAACTTGAGCGAGGGAGGGAGGAAGGAAAAACAGAACACTGACGCTCGAAGAGGCGGACCGTGGAAGGGACATGCCAGCCCAAGTTCTGAAAATCTAATTATTACCACTTTTTTAAAGACAAAAACCTAAATTGACTTATTAGATATATTGAAAATATGAGACATACCATTCTTAGATATGTATCTCCTGTAGATGTGCGTAAAAGTTGATATTTATAACATTGCAACTAAGGGAGAAAAATGTGAAAAAAACATTGCAATGTTTTTAAATTGTGTAACGTTCGAGAGATTTTAGAGTACAAGTTCACTATTTTGGGAATTATTTTCTTAAGCTATGAAAAGATAAATTTCAGAAATAAGCAAACCAACTTGAAGACACAATTTGGTACTTTCCTTCTCATAAATATCACTCTCTTGGGTTACTTAGTTTCATGACCACACAAAAATATTTATTGGGACGCTCGCTAAAAAATACCAAAAGATATGGGATGAATCTGAATCTGAAAAGTAACTAGTTAGACTCTAAACAAGTATATGGCTACCCACAAAATTTAAAGCTTTCAACTCACACTAAAAAAAAAAAATACTTGTAACCACACTTGGGTTTAGTATCTGTTATCAACTAAAACACACAGAAGGAAATAGTGTTATACGCCGTCATGTTGGGGCCTACGGATTACAGCCCGCTCGCCAGTTTGCGTAATAGAATGTATAAAGGAGTCTATGACGGTTTATGAGTTTAAATTTTTGATATGTTGAAAATACGAATTTATCATGATACGGATACAGTTGACAACCCTACCAGCAGTCTCCATTTCCCCACCCAGATACCCAATGGAACAACCATGAGCAATATTATAATATTTTATATTGGGATCTGTAAATAAAACTGCTTAAATTCTTCCTCCATTTTTATCGAAACCCAACGAGTTCATTTTTTATGGATTTCAATAGTTACTAAAGCGTATCTCGATAACCATTTGATTTTTTTTTATTGCGTCGTATTTCACTAAATGTCAATGAAATTCGCTTTTTTTCGCTGCTTTAAAATCGAACGTACATGTAGAAATCACATGAACAAATTCCCTTTTGTACCACAGAACCCATTGGACCCCTTCTTTAAAACATAGTTTATGGTGCGTAATTAAATAAAAAAAATATTACTTTTCCTAGGGTGACCAGGCATACTAGTGCAGTAGAATAGTGCCAAAATATTTCATGACTGGCTACAAGCGGGAAATTTTTCAAGATAAAAGTACACTTATAGAAAGTCTGAAAAACACCGGGACACAAGTTGGTAGTGACGTCGTATGGCCGCAGTGACGTCACAAACATGGCCGACCATCTGAAATTTCAAATTGGCATAACTCAGAAACCATTGATCCTACGGACTTGATCAATGCACCGTTTGAACCGGAATCACAAGCACTACAAATCATTATACCACAGTCATATTCATAAAATAATATCTTCATGGAAAAATTTGAATATTTTCATTTTTTCTATCCATTTTAGGTCACATTTTGTATTTCAATACTCAACGGGCTCACATGTGATGGAAACACCCATTACATTTATTGTAGCTTATAAACCAATCTTTCTAACAAGACCAAATAGGATATTGTGACTTTATTACTTCCTGATATATTCAACTTTTAGAACATATTTGACGTAAAAATATGGTAGAAACCCTGAATGTGCAGAAATTTCAAAAATTTCAAATGTGCATAATGCAGAAACTATTGATCCTACAGACTTGATCCATGTACCGTTGGAACCGGAATCACAAGCACTACAAATAATTATACCAGAGTCATATTCGTAAAATGATATCTTCATAGAGAAATTTGAATATTTTCATTTTTTTGCAACCATTTTAGTTCACATTTTTGCATTTCAACACACAACGGACTCACAAATCAGAATATCTCACAGATCTTGAATTACAAACACTTAAAAAAAACTTCCAGAAGAACAAGAAAAATATAAACAGAAAAAGCTAAAAAATATTATTTTCATTTCGAAATTTGTATGTTTTCAATTTTCTGAGTACTTTTTATCATAAAAGAGGGGGAAAATACAAACAAATGTTGATAATTAGTTCCGAAATGCACATAAAGTATAACAGAATTCATTACAGTTTTCATATATATCATATTCAGCCGTTTTCTATCCACTGCTGGATGAAGGTCTCCCCCTTTTCTTTCCATATATCTCGGTCTGCTGCTATCCTAATCCATGTTCCTGAAAAACGCTTGATTTCATCTACCAATCTTGCATTTGGGCGTCGTCTCGGTCGTTTCTTTTCTCTAGGAATCCAATGTAGTACATTAGTCGTCCACTTTCCATCTGTTCGTCTAGCTATGTGACCGGCCCATTTCCACTTCATCTTCTTGGCAGTCTTGATTACGTCCACTACGTTTGTTTGTGCACGGATCCATTCACTTGTCTTCCTGTCCCTCCTGGTTATTCCTAGCATGCACCTCTCCATTGCTCTTTGTGTGACTCTCAATCTTTGAGTCGTTTGCGCATTCAATGTCCAAGTTTCGCAGCCGTACATCATCACAGGTAAGACACACTGCTTATAAACTTTACGCTTCAAGCACATTGGTAGTTTGCTTTTGAAAATAAAGTGTAGTCTTCCAAACGAACTTCACGCCATTTTACATCAGTCAACTTGGCATTCGATGTTTTGAACTGGCCTAGGTAAACATACTCATCAACTATGCCTATTGTCTCTCCACTAATCATTATTTCCCTCTTTGCTGCATGTTGATTGTATATGACTTTTGTTTTACTTAAATTCATTTTAAGGCCTATTTTCGAACTCTCATTACTCAGGTCTTCCATTCTGGTTTGTAGTTCTTCTGCACTTGAAGTAAACAGCACTATATCATCAGCGAACCGTAGGTGATGAAGATATTCGCCATTAATTTTAATTTCAACCTCATCCCAGTTTAAATTTTGGAACACTGTCTCCAGGACCGCAGAAAACAGTTTTGTAGAAATTGAATCTCCTTGCCTTACCCCTTTTCCGACTTTAACTTTTTCACTTTCTTGATGTAGTCTAATGACAGATGTAGCAGTCGAATAAATGTTTCGCAGTAGCTTGATGCATGCATTTCCGATGCTTTGGTGTTCAAGTGATTTAAATACTGCTGACAAGGAGACCGAATCGAAAGGTTTTTCAAAATCTGCGAATCCCAAACATAGTGGAAGTTCATATTAATTTCCCAGTATTAGTGCAGAGAAGATGGACAGGAAAATAAAGAAAAGACTTCCAGACTCCTACACCACAGTTTCGGCAGTTCACACTGTCATATGTGATCCTCATATGTCAACCGTTAAGCCCATTTACCCAGTTTCCTCGAGTATTCCTATAAATGCAGCAACAGACTGGCTTGAATCGTGCACACAGCAATTACAAGTGAAACCGAATCCTCTGATGAGACGATACCATGGGCAGCCTACCACTCCAAAAAAGATGTGAACCATAGTATGCCAAAATCCCTACACGCGTTATCTTCACTAGAGGAAGCCGTTCATTCTCCAGCGATGGTTCGACTTACTATGGATATTGTTTCATCAGTAGTTTCACATCTTAACCCTCACCAGACTCCAGTTATTACAGGTGATCAGCTAGTGTATGCCCTGATGAAACAAGTGCAATGGAAATATCCAGAGAAGTATGGAGAGAACAAAATTTTGGTAATGATGGGGGGACTTCATATTGAAATTCATATCATGAGTACGATTGGGACTTGGTTAGAAATATCGGAATGGGATCAGATATTAGTCAAGGCTGATGTCACTACATCAGGGAGGGTCGAATCTCTCCTGAAAGCCTCTCATGTTAAAAGAACTCGATATTCTCGTCAAGTATCGGCAGCTACTCTGTATATTCTTCAGCGGGACGCCTATAGTCGTTACTGTGAAGCCTCTAGTGATCAAGATATTACATTTGATGAATAGCGTAATAAGGGAATAGGTGAATCGTCATAGTTCGTGTTTTGGAATACAACACTAGAATTTGATCTATTGCTGCTTCAGTTTCTGAAGAGTGTACGGCTGGCAAATTTCAGTCTATTCCTGGTTTGTCCGTGGTTGTTTGCCTGTGACCATGTTCACTATGCAAGTAGGATTCCAGTATTCATGCAGAATCTTCTTGAATTGTCAACTAGACATCCCCAAGTGTACTCCGAGTTTCAGAGAGGTCCTTTCTGCAGTAGAAAAAGTGGGAGGTCGTTTTCATATATCGCAAATGATCATCTACATGAGCAAAATAATACAATCGTGAAGACCGATGGTGGTGCTATAGATATGTTGGATAAACCTTCTTCCCTTCTGAAATTTATGGTGGCTGACCCAGCAATCGCAAATATTATTTCTGACTACGAATAGGAGGCAGGTTTAATTGATATGACGGGTGTGGATACAGAGCACAGAGAACACACACACGTGTTGGATTTGCGGTAGATGTACTAGAGAAATTTCATGAACAAGGAAATCCGTTTGAAGAAGATAGTCTTATGACAGCTATTACCAGAGTAATTATGTCAACTGAAGCAGAGATGTCTGTTCGTGAGGCAGCAGCAGTGGGTAAACAGCAGTATGTAAGGGAAAGACTTACCGAACTCAACAAATCCATACAGGATGTCATAAAGCGAAACAATCTGCAGTTCTTTAAGTTGAAACGAAGCCCTATCTTTTCCAAACAAAAAGAAAAAAATATATTTTCTGCTCCATGACTCGAACATTCTTTGTAAGCTCTATGTTGCCTGTCAGTAGCGTGATGTTGACATCGACGCCTTCTTCATACACGAGAATCATGCCTATCCACCATCCATATCTGAGTTTGGACGATTAAGAAAACAATCCAGCAAGTCAGATATCATCGAATGCATAAAGAAGAAAGCATCTCCAACAGACACCCTCACTGATGACTTACCCAAGGCAACTGCAGTAATGCTTGATGCAGCAGCCGTAGTACACATGCTGCCACCACGGTCATCAAAAACATTTGCTGATTATGCTTATGGCGTATTTGTCTCCTATGTTCAGCAACGATTAAGACATGTGTCAAGGCTCGGTCTTGTATTTGATAGGTATTTCACAGACAGCCTGAAAGCGCCTGCTAGTGAGATACGTGGGTCGGGTAAAAAAAAAATTTAGTGCGCCCAACGACTTGCGTGCCAAAACAATTCAACAGCTTCCTATCAGTAGATGAAAACAAAGAACAGTTATTTTATTTACTGGCTGACTGTGTAGTGCAGACAGAACCTCATGAAAAATCCATTATATGTACATACGATGATGTGGTAAAAACTTCTTCAAATGTTCTGCATACATGCAGAATATCGCCAACCACCCATGAGGAAGCAGACACAAGACTTTTACTTCACGTGAAAGCTGCTGCTGGCGATACTCATATTATGATAGTGACGGTAGATTCTGACGTGGTAATGTTAGCAGTATTTTCATATGACTCCATACCAAATTTGGAAGAATTGTGGATTGAGTTTGGAGTTGGAGAGAAAAAGAACTACATTCCAGTCCATGCTATAGCCGACTGCATGTCATCAGATATCCCTAAAGGTTTACCATTCTTCCATGCTCTTAGACGGTATGATACTGTGTCTGCATTTGCAGGCATTGGTACAACGGCAGCATGGAAAACATGGGAGCAATTTCCGGAAGTAACTGATACATTCCACAGGCTATCAGAAGATAACAGTTCCAATCAGGATCAGGATTTTCAGCTTATAAAGCGGTTCACAGTTCTAATGCATGATAAAACTAGCACCCGTGACAAAGCTAACGATTTGCGACGAGTGTTGTTTACGAAGACAACAAGGTCAGTAGAGCATATTTCACCAACTGAAGCAGCTCTGATTCAGCACACAAAAACAGCAGCTTTACAGGGAAATACGTATATGGAGACAGTGGAATGTCTGCAAACATAAATTAGAAGATCCTCTTCAGTGTGGCTGGCGGAAGGCGGTTACTGGTTACCAACCCCTATGGTCTACTATTCCTGAGGCATCACACTCCTGTCAAGAACTCACATCGTGTGGTTGTAAGAAACAGTGTTCATCAAATTACAAGTGTGTAAAGCATTCTCTCCCTTCTACAGCCTTATGTGCATGCGATGCTAAGTGCTTTGGGAATAATTGATGCTCTTTCTTTTTCAGAATGGTAATGGATATTACACGGAAACAAAGCGATCTGCAGACTTTTGTCCCTGATTAGTGTACTTGCTAAAAACAAAGTGATATAATTTCTATACTTTTTAATATTTACATGTAAATAAATAAGAAAACTGTTAGCGTAATATAAAAAAAAACTAATTTCAGATACACATATTGTTCCACGCTTATCTTAAACATTAAAGTAATCACTGTTTAACATAAATCAAGATATGAAATTTTACACTGAAAATATTGTTTTGTTAAAGGATTTTGAAAATATTGTTTTGGTCTCAATATCTGTTCCATTTTATTTTCTGTTTATATTTTCCTTCTTCTTCTGGAAGTTTTTTTGAAGTGTTTGTAATTCAAGATTTTTTAGATATTCTGATTTGTGAGTCCGTTGTGTGTTGAAATGCAAAAATGTGAACTAAAATGGATGCTAACTAACTAACTCTATGGCTTATGGAACTCGCAAGTTCATCGCCGCAGTAACAAACGTTCGCCATTGGATTCTATCCTGGGCAGTATCAAGCCAGTTTTCATCACGAACACCTACTTCTCCAAGATTTCTTCTAATATTGTCCTCCCAACGACGTCTCGGTCTTCCCAATGGCCTCTTTCCAATGCAAATAATGAAAATATTCAAATTTCTCTATGAAGATATCATTTTACGAATATGACTCTGGTATAATTATTTGTAGTGCTTGTGATTCCGGTTCCAATGGTACATGGATCAAGTCTGTAGGATCAATAGTTTCTGCATTATGCACATTTGAAATATTTGAAATTTCTGCACATTCAGGGTTTTTACCATATTTTTACGTCAAATATGTTCTAAAAGTTGAATATATCAGGAAGTAATAAAGCCACAATATCCTATTTGGTCTTGTTAGAAAGATTGTTTTATAAGCTACAATAAATGTAATGGGTGTTTCCATCACATGTGAGCCCGTTGAGTATTGAAATACAAAATTGTGACCTAAAATGGGTGGAAAAAATGAAAATATTAAAATTTCTCCATGAAGATATTATTTTATGAATATGACTGTGGTATAATGATTTGTAGTGCTTGTGATTCCGGTTCCAACGGTGCATTGATCAAGTCCGTAGGATCAATGGTTTCTGAGTTATGCCAATTTGAAATTTCAGATGGTCGGCCATGTTTGTGACGTCACTGCGGCCATACGACGTCACTACCAGCTTGTGTCCCGGTGTTTTTCAGACTTCCTACAAGTGTACTTTTATCCTGAAAAATTTCCCGCTTGTAGCCAGTCATGAAATATTTTCACATTATTTGGTTCATATCTACTGCACTATACTCATTTTAAGAGTATCATAATCATTTAAAGGTTCAAATACTGTATACTCTTTTCTATCCGAAAAATATATCCAGATATACTCTTTTCTATATTTTTATATATTTTCCGAATGAACTTCTAATTTCTAAATTCTAAATATATTTTGCAATGAAAGTATAGGTCTATAATTAAAAGTTAAACTTCATATCTAATTTCGAGAGGGAGCGTACGTATTGAACTTTCAAGTCATTTTTGACTGTGAAATAAACAAGCCAATATTACTTTGGTCACCTTACTTTTCCATACTTTATTCTCGTTATAAAAATGTAAGATTGTAATAGCCCAAACCCGACCCGGACATTTTGAAGTAAACCTACACTTTCATATCTCACTGATACCTGTCGGCTTTAAACAAAAGAAATACAATTTATTATTGTTTCAATAATATGGAAAAGAAACAATACCGGAGAAAATGGATCACTGTTTGACGTATAACATTATAATATCAATAACAGATGTCTCAGCTACGTTTATGGCATATATTCTCATTGCATTGACTGAATTATTACTCTTAATTACTCTTAATTGACTGAATTATTACTCTTAATTACTCTTAAATTACTCTTAAAGGAGCAATTTATAGCACTAATAAAATTCACTGACTACTTTGTAAGGTATCTTCAGAAAGGTCAACCTGTGTACGAATTATGAAAATGTGTTGGCGTATTCTTGGAACTATAAGTTGAGTCGTTATGGGGATATGAAATAACTGCAAAACTCATTTTACGTTGCGAATCTATTATATCTAAAAATATTCTCCTTTTAGCGAATATCATTTATGGAAATATATTTCTTAAAACTAATACAATGTGTTATGTAATAAGAAGCAAATCATACATGCGATAAAGTCAGTGAAAGGGTTACAAAATCGGTTGCGAATAAAAACTATAACTTTTGCTATAAAATGTGTTATAATCTCACAACCGTGTCTATGGAAAATAACGAAAAGCGATGAATGAAGATGGAGACATGAATGCTTAACGAAATTGCTACGATGCAATCTAATACACTCCATTTGCGTCTCAGTACTACTGTATGCTAAGCAGTGAAAAGTTATAGTCTAATTTCCAGAGCCAATTATGATAATATAATAGATTTGTCATACTTTTTTTAGATTTCATTTCATTGTTGTAAGCTGTGAAAGGTACACTTAGATCTCGGAAAGAAGCCATATAAGTGGCTAGTCAATAGCCACTCGAAGAGTTTCTCTCTGTCTGTCTGTCTCTCTCTCTCGACGACGACGACGACAACGAACGACCCGCGTCTCGAAATGGTCTAGAGTTGCGAGTTTTCCATTATGTAAATAGTGGCAGTCGTTTTGGTTACATGCTGGGGGCGGTTTTTGTGTGACCTAGCACAAGACTGGCGTTTACAATGCAAATTCCCTCTTTACGATAACTTACCACAGCCCATTAGCTCACAGTGTTATATCCCCAGGACAATCCTTTGGCATTTTGCATACACTACAACGTACCTAAATTGTCGTCCCTTCCTCCTCTCTCTCTCTCTCTCTCTCTTTCTCTCTCTCTCTGTCCTAAATTTCCTTCTGAACGTTTTCTAACTAAGACCTGAAGTGATTCATGATAGACGATATACCTATATCTAACTGCTTTTTCATTCTTTTCCCGGGGAACAAGTCTTTCGTTTTTACGTCTTTCTTGTGAATGTCTTTTATTTCTGTTGTGTGGTTTATGTTGGTTTCTTTCTTATAAAAAAAAAAAAACGAGAAAAAGAATTGCCTTGAGATTCTGTACTATTTTTCTTTTCATGTACTGCATAAATTTTATTCTGGATTTGTTAAAGGAAGAGGGAATATCTTAGTCCCATATACTAAGTTAGAATGATAAACTGTGTTTATATCAACTCTCAATATAGCTTAAATGTTCTTTTTGTTTAGCAATGGCATATGTTATCTGTAGTATGCACTTGTATGTATATTAATTGCAACATAGTAGGAAAAACGGATTAGAAATCTTATTCATAAGCAATTTCTTTATACACACTATAAAACATGGTCTATTGGTTTTGTTTTGCACAGAAAATACTACTAATTTTCGAGTTATGAGAAATTTAAATTCTGTCATAAAACTGCTTATAACCTTCCTTTCTCTGACGCTTATTGCGTGCTGCATTTAGATACGGAAAACATGTAAATTGAAGTGTATAATAGCAACAGAAAATGTAAATTTAATGGCATAGAATGTAATGTAAAATGTCTTGCTCTTTGTACCGAGATGATGGTTCAGTAGTAGAGCATTAGCCTAGTATTCTGGAGGTCATGGGATCGATCTCAGCGGTCGACAACCCTGATTGAGGTTTTTCCAGTGTTTCTCATCAGGCACACCAGACAGATGCCAAGATGATACCTTCTAACATCCTCTCACCACCCTATACCAACCCGAGCCTAAAGGCTTTAAAATAAATTCAAATTCAAAATTCATGGTCTTTGTTGCAGCTTCTCCCTAAATTTACGAGTTCGTTAAGAATGTTTATGAGTTTGCTGTATTTTAGTATGTTTCGAGGTGAAACAGAGGAAGCAATAAGCGTTTTAGATCCCTTGATAGCGAAGTTATAGAGAAAAAAGGATATTATAACCCCACTAAGTTAGTCTTTCCGTCACTCTATCCTCCAGTGTCCAGAAGATAGACTCACGAACCACGAAGAGAAGAAAGGTGGATGAGGTTTTGTTAGAAAGGTAGTTAGTGGCTAGACTAGCTCAGAACCGACTAAAACCGCCTGTATTGGTGCGGCAGTTCAGAGCTGCCAACCTATTTTTTTTTAAAGAATCAATTATTATAATTTTGCTATTTCGTTAGAGCACACTTTGCACAAATATTGATTTATATAATTGAAAATTACTGAGGGGGTCTATGTCCCCAATTAGTGTTGGTAACCCGTGTCCAGAGAGCCTTGGAATATCTCACAAACTATAAGGTGTATCGTTGGAAAAGTCTTAGCGAAACTACTTGAAAGCCACCAGAACTATCTTGATTGGAGCAGCGGGTCTGTGTTGAATTTTTTTTTCATTAAAAAAAATATTTCCATTCCGTTATACGTATCTGCTCCAAAGTTGACAACAATTATTGGATACAATAGAAACATTATGTGCATGTCACCGCCCTGAAGAACCATCGTTGTCAGTATTGCCCAAGTAGTTCCAATAAAGTGCAATTTTTCGAATTGATTCCGGTACATCGGACATTAAATGCACCAAACGTGGCATTTAATGTTACCCAACACAATAGAAAAGTACTTCCCGTCACTAAACACTCCAATTGTCAGTGTTGCCAACTTAGTTTGTAAAAATGAATGCTACTGCACCTGAGATGCTATCAAGACACCGAAGCCTTAACCATTCTTAGTTGAATCACAAAGCTAACTTGTTGTTTTATCGAAACAACCGTGTTGCTATTTTGTGTTGGGAGCGGCAGTCATTTCAGAACTATAATGATGTAATTAAAGTACTGTAAAAGCAGTCCTTGTGTGTCTGCTGCTTATTCCTCTGTGTGAGTGCATCAGGGAACCATATTCGATCCTGGGAAATGACACCAGTATCTCCACCATGAGCAATCGTGAGGATACGACTGAAAATGTTTCTGAAATTTGTTCAGAAAATCTCACCTGTTAAAGGGTCTTTTTTTTAAAAAAGAAAATACATCGACTGGGTTTCTATAAGAAAGGTTCAATGAATAAGAAGTAGGTAAGCAGAGCATTGACAAACGATGTTAGAAGAGAAATGAGCAGCAAAATTAGGATCGTACCTTCATCGTTGATGTAGTCGTGTCAGTTGGTGCTATTTCCCAGGATCAAAGATGGTTCCCTGATGCACTTGGACAGAATGATGAGCAGCAAACACAAAAGGACACAATAAAAAAGTTCTTATCGACTGAAATTCGGCATATATTCGAGTAATGGTAACTGTCTTCTAACTGCTGGAATACAGTCCTTCTGTCCATTAGCATCCCTGCCTGGACATTTTATTATTCTAATTTTGCTCTTCTGTGCGCTCGATAAACGTATTATGTGTTAAATAATGCTATGTAATTTGTCTATAACTCAGCAGTGCTCTACTTTCAACATTTACGTAAAACAGTCATTAGTATTCATATTGCATAGACATTGTTATTTACAACAACACCTTATGTTTCTTTACACGGGTTTTCAACTTTTATGCAAATACTTTCTTAATCTTTTTTTTACATTACAGTATATCTTACGATTGAGGATAATCTATATATCTTCACACTTCTGTAGTGTGGGACATTGAAATAAAGTCTATCAGCGGCAGTAGCGGCCTAATCCCCACTTACAATTAAATGTCGCTTCTTCCCTAAATTCGAAGATTTTAGTGACGATTTGGCTGGCTTGGAGTAGGTCGTGTCCGATGAGCGTCTTCGGCTACAACGTTAAACACTACAGGCGCTTCGAGAAAAACGTAATATTAGTAATTATTTTTTCTTCATTAAACTATTTTATACTGCAATAAATACTATTTATCTATAGTATTTATCTAGAAGTTTCGACGTTATTAATAAAATGTTCTATACGTTTCAAATAAGCCGTAATTTCTAATTAGAAATAACTGTGTCTGTGTTCACAGTAATTAAGTTCAATCTAAGTGTAGATTTGGCAGGCGATATCATCCCGTTGTAACATCGGCAGCCTGTAAAGCAAACCTTTCTTCCACTAGACGTCATTCGTTGTAACTGTATCTCAACTTTTATCAATTAGAGTTCATAATTTACGGAACTGTAGTTTTTTTTTTCGTCTGTATTCTTTCTAAAAATAGATTTCAGATGATACCGATTATTTACCCCGCACACTGGGGACTTTTTGTCGCGCGACAGTTTTGTCTCCAAGCCTAAATGCATTGAGTCTTATGGGAGCCCGCACACTGCGGCGACAGAGACAGAAGAGTCTCCGAGCTGTCGCCGAGCAGGAAGACTGCAAGGAGACAACTCCGAGACAAAACAGTCGCCCAAGACCTCAAAATGCATGGAAATAAATGGCAGGCCGCACACCGGCGACAGAACTGTCGCACAGAGAAGAGATTATTATTATTTTTGAGTGTGAATACAGAACTGTGTTGGAAGTCGTCTTGAAGCATATCTTTAATTAGTGATGAAGACAATGAGAAACTAATTGAAGAAATAGACAAACGTACACCGTTATTAAAAAAAAAATGATTGTAAGAATATTCAGAAGTGAATTTGAAGAGGAAGTTGTGGGAGGAAGTGTATGTCGCTGTTTTAAGAAACTGGACCGAGCTTTCCAGCCAAGATAAAAATAACACAGATCGCTACATTATTCGATAGCAGCAGGGGTGTAGTCACAGGGCATAGTTCCCCCCAAATAACGTGTGCGCCCCCGAAACGAAAATTAAAATAAAACAGTAGATAAATTAAGTT
>JAGDQP010034661.1:3978-14056 GCA_022664845.1 Lepisma saccharinum | reverse complement strand
CAAACCCAGTATCGTTCTCCTCGGAAGCGGGGTAGGCCATCCTTCGGTGATGTATTCCCATATTGACCCCTGATCGGCATCAAGTCAGGGAAACATAGGACCTGAATTGCTCAATATTATAATTTACGGTGGGGGGTATTTTCCTTTGGCTCAGTTCCCGGATAACAAACCTGGGCCCTATTTTACACGGATTTGGTATTTATTTATTTTTTTCATCAGTATTTACAATGATTTACATTTAATTTTTATTAGTAGTAGCAACTTTATTATTTGTTTATTAATTGTTTACCATTCCATTTGCTGTAACTACCCTTGATGCTTCGATCTGTAATATATAGAGATGGGTCGATATCAGAATTTCTCGATACTGATACTTATATCTGACCTTCGATACTCGCTACTTTCTTCAACATTGATCTACAATTCAATGATACATATAAAGCGTACAGGGAAAGAAGGGGAAAGGTTAACTTAAAGAAAAATGAGTTTGCACCTGTAACAAATACTATGCAATGACAGCTAATCTCTCAGACATTTTGAACCAAAAGCTAAAAAAATACTAAGTTATAGCGGTTTTTAAAATATGAAATACATAGAAGTAAATGTGAAAAAATGGGCTTTAAAATGCGTTTTACAACAAATCACTTTTCATGCCCATTTCACCTTCTGTAATATAGAGATGGATCGATACCAGAATTCCTCCAGACAATACTCGATACCGGTACTTATTTCTGAACTTCGGAACTTGGTACTTTCTTCAACATTGTTCTACCTCACGCAGCGAGGTACATTCTAGGAATATGCTACGAACATCCCCTTAGGGATATTGGAATATCCCAAGTATAACGTCTCCCGCTAAAGAAAGATTGGTTAAATTAGGGAGACTTTAAGGGAAAATAGCAATGGGTAGAGCTTTGATTGAAACTAATTCTGTATTATTTATAATGTTAACAATGATGTATGAAAATTTATTGACTATTGATTTAACATGAGTGGATATGGTAAATTCGTGAATATTTAACAACTCGTCACTCGGTAGTATAGAATCGGTACAATTACTGACTAAATAATATGCCTTTGAAGTTACAATTTAGTGATTTACAATCCTGTCACGCTAATAATTTAACATCTGAGAGATACAAACATTTGTAGCAAAATTACAATACAATTTGGGAGACCTTTTCCAAACAGGATAAATTACAATTAGTATTCAAAACTTTGAGTGATTGTAGTTTGATTGCAATATTTAAGGTTTTGAAACAGACTTACTGATATCGGCTCCCTTCACCTTTCTTGGCAACGAGTTCGTCTTGGACTACTATGTGATGGCTTCAGTGCAGCTTCAGTCCAGAGGGGATGATCAGTCCCCTTTTATAGTTCTGGTTGTTGTTGAATTGAGATGTCCTGGCTTTCCCAAATGAGATACTTAATAAGTCATTACAGCTATGTGACCTTGGTCTCGAGCTATTTCCAGTTTAAGTTAATATGTTTTGAAAAGTAACAATTTTTAGGTTTTACTTGTGCAGAGGAGAAAATCTTTCCTATATTTTAAAAGTACAGTATGGGTATAATGTCGTATTCACTTTTATATGATATGATTTTTATTTAGTGAATACGATTCATTATTTACAATTTTGTGGATAATTAAATAAATAAGTGTATAGATATAACACAAGGATGTTCTACAATATTCTTGGTATGTGCGTAGAATATTCTACAAATATCTGAATGTCCAGAATGAGCGCATATCCTACGGTTATTGCTGGGATATCCCAAGTACATTTACGAATATGTCGAGAACAGTTATTCTTTGCAGATATTCTCAGAATATTCCTGACACTCCAACTTAAAATATCCGTTTAATATTCTAAAACGTATATCCTAGTATATCCTTATTTGATCCCAAATTTTCTGGGACATTGTACCAATACTGTGGATCTAAATAGAATTTTCCTGGGATGAATATCATGTGCTACGTGGGATAATGCAAATGATACATATATAATCAAAAGTAACATAAATATATAACGTTTTCTATCGTTTAACTGTTCTACTGTATTATCTTCTTGTATCTTGAATATTTACTAAAATTCTACATAATTTTATATTAAATATGCAATTCTTTGCCACTTTGTTTTACAGAGGAGTCGAAGTCGTCTTTTTAAAATTTGAAACTGATAAGTTAATACTCCTAGGGTACATCAAAATATCATATAAGAAAACAAACAATACTACCTAAAAATACTTTTCAATGACTGAATGTTATAGGTTTTTGTTAAGTCGCTTTTGTCACGCTCTCTCTCTCTCACACACACACACGCACACACATACACTGACACACCGAAAATATTAAGTAATCAAGTATATGTATTTATAAAGGTCGGCGGTTGTTTTATAGTTTCAAATCTCACAAAATCAGCATTGTATCCGTCATGGGTAGGTTCTTTCCCCTCTTTTTTTCATGCACATTTGACCGATAATACAAATTGTGCGTCTTCTTATTTTATGATGGTATGTGGGTATCTGTATGTGTGTGTGTTTGTGTGGCTGAATAGCCATGGTGAAATAACGTCGTTTTACAGGCTCCGAAAACCAAGGGACAAATAAATTAACAATGAAAGAAGAATTCAACCGCAGTCCGTGAAACTTGTCTAGGCACTTCATTTAGGTGCAGCACAGATCATGCGAAGCGTCGAAGAACTAACGGATAATAAAATTTCTCACCAACTGATCTTTTATTTTCAGTCGGCTTCTTCCCAACACATATAACTAGGAAACTTTCTTCATAGTCTGTTTCTTTTGAACACTCAAGAATATTTTCGCTGTAGTATTATATTCAGAGAAAGAATATTACTGTTCGTATTTTTTTAACATAACGCAAAGTGAGTGAGAAAAAAGCAAATGTTGGGATGGGGGGAGTGGGGTAAAATCGGACACTTTCAAGTCTCGAATTTTTAGTGTGTGTAAGAATGTTTTAATTCAGAACTCAATATTTCTTAAGCCGTTAGGAATTTCTTCTACGCTTTCAGAATTTTATATCGCAACAACTAGAGATGGGTTGACACCAGAAGGTATTTATTTCTAACCTTCGATACTTGATATACAATATTTGATATTCCATATTATTTCACAATGTCTTTCAATGTATTAATTAAAATTAATATGTAAGTATAGTACTTTCTGTAATTTATAACTTAACTCTGTCCTGAGTCATAGATGACTAAAAGCCATAAATTTAAAAAAATCAAATTTAAGATGCTTTGAGGTGTAAGCTGTACACCTAACGTTCTACCATGCGATTATTTTCAGAGAAAATAATTAATGTCAAAAATTTCCAAGTATCGATCGATACCGATACTTTGCAAGTATCGGTGGTATCGAGGTATCAAAAGTATCGTGAACCCATCCCTAGTAATATATAAAGTATTTATTATTTATTTCCTTTTAACCTTACTTTCTATATATTTCATAAATATAATATTTTGTAGATTCATACACGAAATTCTTAAACTAAACCCACAGATATACAAAATAAAAAAGCATCCATATGTAATAATTACCTCTGCAATTGAGTACAAAGAATATTCTTTGTTTCCTCTCCTTTAGCATTACTTTTATTAATTGATATTGTATTATGTTTGTAGAAATATATAATGATTTTATGAAATCTAGATGAGTCCCCACTTGCTGCACCAGGATGTGAAAATACGGATTGCTTCATACATTGTACTGTTTATATGTTGTATGGATTTACTTAGGGCGAGGAAAGCTGTATCATCGGCGTATTTAAAAATGTTCATGTTTGTGGGAAGATCTGTTACGAATAGAATATATAGGAGGGGCGATAGAGAGGATCCTTGGGGAACACCACAGTTTACGAAGATGGGATGTGAGAAAGAGGAATTGATGCAAATATAAGCTAGTCTATTTGAGATGAAGATGAATCGAATGTAGGTGATAGGGAGGAGAAAGGAGCGAAGTTTGTGGATTAATGCTCGGTACCAGACTCGGTCAAAGGTTTTTTTCTAAATCAAAGAGGACTAAGCAGGAAGGAAAGCAGGTATTATAACGATTAGTGATGAGGTTACTGAGGCGAAGAAGCTGATCGTTTATACTGAATGAGGGACGGAATCCGACTTGGTGTAAAGGTAACAGATCGTGGTGTTCTATGTGTTTATGTAGTCGGATGACAAAGATTTTTTGTAATGACTTACTAAATGCGGGAGTTAATAACTGTATAGGGTGGTAGGATAATACAGTATTAAGTGGTTTGTTTGGTTTTGGGAACATTAAGGTTTTGGATGTCTTCCATGGCAAAGGTACGTATCCGGTGCGGAGTACAAATGTAAATATCGTCGCTAGGAGTTGGAGAAATTGGATTGGAGCTTCTTTGATATGACGGGATGTTATTTGATCTATGACGGAAACGGAATTTCGTTTGTGCGCAATACTCTGGGTGATGTCCTGGGTGCTGATTGATGCAGTAAGTGGGTGACTGGGTAGAGATACGTGATGTTAGGTTGAAGATGGGGTAAGTTAAGGTTGAGTGTGTTTACTGGGTGACGTTGAAATGGGTTGGATGGAAGTTTTGGGGTGACAGTTTCTTGTAAGTAATCTGCGAAGGCGTTTGCTTTGTCTACGTCGGTGTGGAGGGCTACATTGATATGTATTAGAGGGTATATCGTTTTGCTGCATTTTCCTGTAAGTGTATTGAACCGTTTCCAATATTTGTTTGGGTATGTGGTATCTCTTAATGTATTACAAGTCTTAACCCACCCAAGTTTGTACGCCTTAATGTAATTATGGACTGTGCGCTGTAATTGTCTGTGTAGGCGAAGGATTCTGAATTTTGTGCACATTGATAGTCTCTGAATGATACTATAGAACGGGTGATTAATGTAGATACTGTGGAGGGAGTTTTGGGCGATGAGGTTGTATTTTCGACGTTGGTATGAACTTGTCTGAAGCTTGCTGGAGTGTGTTTGTAATTTATTCGAGAGTAGTGTATAGGCGTCCTCAGTTTCAGTAGAGTGAGATTATTGACATGCTGTTGTATGTAGTCTCTGTACTTGTCCCAATCGGCTTTATCGAATCTTAGAACTCTTCGAGGTGGGGATTTTGATTCTTGGTTTAGGGCAAGAGGCGATTGATGGTGAGTTTAATGGGGACATTATCACCGCCTAGGGGGTCTAATACTTCGATTGTGCATCTGGGGAGGAGTTGGGATGAGGTGATTACTACATCTGGTGTGGTATTGGATATGGGTCTAGTGGGTTTGGGAATACGATGGATGGTCCCTGATCTTTATAAAGGAAGAAATCCAGAGGTATGTTGTGTTCTGGGCGAACGTAAATTGTGGCTATTGTTAGATATTTCTGTTTAAAATACAATGTTTTTATGATATGTTCCAATATGTTTGGCAAATTGGTCTGATATTGGCGATGCGCAGTTGTAGGTGTGAATCCTATGGCTGTTCCTCCGTTTGCTCTTAATGCTGAAATGGTACTTGCCTGAGTATACTATAGCCTGGTATTTTACATGTGTGTTTGGGTGTAAGATGGGTTTCATTTAGAAGAAAGGCATTGACGTGCTCTTCTCTGAGGAGCTGTTCAAATAATGGTTTATGCTGAGATAGAGATCAGTGTTAAGAAATAAAAATACCAAAGCCATTGTGAGAATAAATGGATGGTGTGTCTTGTTTGACGTTCTAGACTTCAGTTCCCAATGCATGAGAGTGAAAGTGAGCATATGGTACGTTGCTAATTTACGTGGAGCGTGGTTCTGGCTGCGTACTGAATTTGTTGAAGAATGTGATGTCTTTGAAATGGATGGATATTCTGTAAGGTGACTGTAATGAATCTCAGAAATTGATCGATGGTGATCGGTTCGTAGACTGATACTATGGGTACGTTGTGTTGAGGTTGTGTTTCAGGAGCCCGTATCGGTACAGCGAGCTCTGATTTAGTCGGTTCTGCTGCAGCACGAACTTTGCATTTATAACTAAATGTAGGGTGTGCCTCACCGCAGGTAGTACATTTCGGTAGCTGTTACATGTTTGGACATGATTTAGTGTTCTGAAGTCCGATGCAAAAACCTATTTAGCTTCATTGTTACATTTACCGGTCGGATGAGCATTGTATTGGTGACATTTTTCACAGCGTACTGGTAGCGGTGGTGACGAAAGACTTGATTCCACACGGTAGCGTAAATATATGCGCTGTTTGCAAGTAGGTCTTCTATGGTTTCCTGGTTATTAATCAATACGCGTATCATGTAGGTATCTGCTCCTTTCTTGTTTTAATTCCTAAGCATTTGATTATGGATTGTCCTTCATGTTTTAGTTTTGTTTCTATTTCTTCATCGGTGAGTGTAAATTCAACTCCGCGGATCACGACTGATAAGGTTGGTGTTTTCCGTGGAAGAGGTGGCTGTTTCAGTGGTTTGTTGATGAGACGTTTTAAGTTGGCTGCTTTACTGAATATTTCAAAACTGTGTCGGTTGTGTATTTTCGTAGCAATGTCCGGATCAGTTGACTGGATAATAATGCCGTTTCTTGTTGGAATAGTGCGAGTGACGATATCTCTACTGTAATACTTGTTCAGCTGTTGAAAAAGCAGTTTTGGATTCTGGTATTTATCGTCAAAGTTAGTCAATAGAAAAGAATGTTTTGGTAGAAGTTCCGGAAATTGTTGTTGATATCCATTCTTAGCTCGGTGTCTGATTCTGATTCACTAACGGTGTGTGTGCTTCTTTCAACGGTGGTGATTGACGTCCTGAGCTGTCGGTGTGAGGCGAACGTGATCGTGAAGGAGATGCTATCTCGTTGTTCTTTTGTTTTCAGCTAACTAATGTGGAATATGCTGGTGGTCCTGGTACCTGTGTTGGTAAACGGTGCTAGAGATGTTGGCCTGGGCCCGTCGTGGTGAAAGAAATGAGGGATAAAGGCCCCAGAAGCGCTAAGAAATATTTGGTGTACGTCACGACAAAACTAGTCTGATGATGATGAAGGGTGATCAGTCTCTGCGCAATGACTGCAAAAGTTGTCTCAAATTAAGATGCACCCTCCGACTGTGATAAGAGCCGTCGATCCCAATGTGACCGTACACCTGTTAGCCTCGCTCGTGCGTATTACAATACGAGGACCTCGATTACAGGTTAACTTACCACAGTTAGGTGGTTAAGTAGATTGAGTGTAACATACCTTTGTTACTTATGTAACTCATCACAATAACTAGATGTACAAAGTTAGTTTATACTTGCTCATAATAGAATACATTTACACAGGATTACACAAACTATAACGTCGTAACAATCTCAATCTTTCTTCATTTAATAAAACATCTGAAAATACACCTTTCTTTCATTTTAAATACATGCTAATCTTAAAATCTCAAACATTATTGTGCTGCCATCTTTTGATTCACTCGCGAAATTCTTGCAACACGACTACAACACGCAAAACTATTAACAATAACTTTTGCTTTTCTTTTCTCTTTTTGTTTATTATTACTCAAGCTATTTAAGAACCAAATAAGATAAATATAAAATATATACGTAGTTTATATATTATTTAGTTGTATAAAATATAAATACCCTATAAAATGCCAGTTGGCGTTCTTGGGCCAGTCATTGGACCATATCACAAATTCCCCCAACCGACGTAAAAATGATCGACGAAAAATAAAATTCAAATTATTTTAATTTTTTTTATTTTAAAAAATAGTAATAAGAATGATATTTTTTTAACAACTATATACAACTTTAAATAATTAAATAACCTCCCCTTTTATAATATTTCAATTTTCAATTAACAATAAATTATGTTTTACTTCATTAATTTGTTAAATCATCATCATTTTTAGATTAATGTCATTTCTCAATTAATTATTATTATATATTTCCATTATTAATTTTTTCATAATATTTAAATTCAATAATCATCTCTTCATTCCCATCATATATTACAAATTCATATTTATTCATATTTTAACTCTTTATTCATCATTCCAGTAATCCATAAAATGGCCAAGAATCGGCTCTTCATTTCCAATAAGAAATTCATTCACTTTCCTTCCTATCACAAATTCATATACTTAAATATTGAAATCGCTTAAATATTTCTTATACATTCTTAATCTTCAATATTCATTAATTAATCCCTTATTCTTCATATTAATTTCTAATAATTCATCAAAATTCGCATTACTTAATTATGTATGTAATTCATCTTCCTTATCTTCATATTAACAATTCTTTGTAACTTCATATTACTATTTATATAATAAACTCTTACTAATCATATAATCAATATTCGTATCAATATACCAATTAACTTATTTTGAACAAATCAATTCATTTCATATCTGCATCATTCACATATATTACTTCATAATAGTTTATTTAGTATATCATTAGATCATCTATTATTACATTAATAATTCAATCATTTCTTCATTCTTTACATATTTTGTCTCATTAAACTTTCAGCTTTTAATATAGACCTTTGTACCTTGAGTACGTATTCCTGTCTTTCCCGATTCATATTATACTCTTCAGTAACCTCCCATGCTTGTATACAAAGCCTCCTTTCCGTTTGGTAATCTTTATTGTGCAAATCTTCTTTTACCATTTGTACTAAATCTCTTTAATTTGAATAGGGTTTCCTATTTCATTTTTTGCATTTTTTATGTTCCGATGTGTTTACTTTGTAAGTAGATTGATCTTTTGCTTTGTTGCTACAAGCTGGTTTCAAAATAACACTAATTTGGTCATTTGTTTTATTAATGCTTACCAAAGGACGGACATCATTCTCTTCTTCTTTCGACATCAGTTGTTCTGGTTCAAACTTAGGTTCATTTGGATTGTTCGCTCCCCTTTTTTCTTCTCTTCATTTACACTGGTTTCTTCCGATCTTTTGGACAATATGCTGATAGGCGATGCAACACAAGTGGTAATCATGTTATCCTCATATTCCATACTACTAGATTTGTGAACGGACTTTATAAAGTTTGTACTAATATTTTTTTGTATTTGTATTATTACTAGACCTTTCATCCTTCCTGTGTGACTTCTTAGCATCATTATTTATGGATGAGTCACTTGAAATATCACCCGTTTCAGAAATTGGCTGAATCTCCTTGGATCTAATTATTCTTTTATACTCCTTTTCCAATTTGGATATTGCTTTAACCAACAACTAAAATGTTCTTGGTCGATCTGCCATCAATTTGTCCTTAATGTATTTTAGCTACTTTTGAAATATAAAATTATTAATAATTTTGGCTGGTATGGTTTGATCAATGCTATATCTTTGGCCAGTTGTGAATTTTAGGGGAAAAAATAACCTTATATTGTTTAATAGAGGTACTACGCTATTCTTTAACTCTTTTCCTCGTTAAATTGTAGTTTTCGATAGTTTGTCATTATTTTTATTCCTAGATGTACAGTTGGTATTTGATGACCAGTTGTTTGATTTTAACTCAGAAATGGCTTGATACTTTCTTTCCAAAAGTATCACCTTCTGATACAAGATTTTATGTTGACTTTCAATAGAAACGACTCGTCCATTCAAATGTTCTAGTATTTGTATACACCCTGATAATTTTTCAAAATATTCATTGACTTACATAGAGAATGTTTTCATGGTACTTTGGATGATATTTCTATGAGTTGTCTCCTCTATGAATTTTCCTAAGACTATCTTCTTTTTGCTATGTTTCTCTTTTGCTTCTTTCTTTTTTTCTTCCCTTCTTTCTCCTTCTCTCTTTTCTCTTTTGCTTAATTTGCTCCTCCTTTCTTCCTTCTGGGTCGTTCCATGTCAAAACGACCAAAAATGAAAAAAAAATGGGTTGCCGCTACTTTTTTTATTTTGATGAAACTTGGCTGTGTTTTGGGCCGAATGAGAAATTGGGATTCCCTAAAGATTAAATTTTTAAGTTGCATAGTTTCGGTTTTACAGGGGTTCAAAATATAGCGAATGCACACTTCCATTTCTGTAAAGTAGGAATTTTTGGATTTTCAAAAATACATATAAAATTAAGGAAGCAAATATCAGCCTTCGTATTTCGTATACGTTAAA
>JAGDQP010034660.1:2186-19984 GCA_022664845.1 Lepisma saccharinum | reverse complement strand
AATTATTTTTATCAATAGTACAATCACTTGGGGCGCTAACTTGACGTAGTACCGCTTACTTTGACCGGGATTTTCCCGGTATCGGTGAGGGTACAATCGAAGTTTTTTGTTGGTTCAATTAGTACAATGGAAGTACTTGAAAGTACAATTATTTTTATCAATAGTACAATCACTTGGGGTGCCAACTTGACATACGCGTTTTAATGTCGTATTCGTACTTATTATATGTTTTTATATTTTCAGATTTATCCAAGTATATTTTCACAATGATGTATATATCTTCCTAACTGTCTCTTTCCATCAGGCTTTCCAATCAAGAAGGAAAATAATCGTTGTTTTCTCATCCGAACTATATGGTCTGTCCAACATATTTATCGCAATTTCAGTTTTCTTACAACATCGGACGAGTCGTAACGTCCATGGGGATGTTCATTATATAGTGTTCTTTATTGTCCAGTCATCTAGTTATAACTTAAACTTCAGTAACTTTGACATATTGTATCGTAGTTTTTGACAACTTTCAGACATTATGGGCTAAGGTTGGGAGTTTAATCCATTCACCCCTACATTTAATTACCTGATATAACATAGGAATCTTGTGCGCTTTCGCTTAAATCTTCGCATCATGCGGTGCCTATTTTTTGTTTTATATGTCAGATGATCAGATGATGTCATAGCGGATGTGGATAGAGAGGTGTTGTAAATTATTTGAATTAGAAGAGAAATTTAAAATGCAATTGTCATGGTGATATTTGCAGAAGGAAATTTGTGTTCCAGGTTTAAACAGTGCAATTAAATATGTCGGGAAAGAGAAACATATTTTAAAATCATCCATATGATTGCTTTATTTGAATGGAAATACTAATGTTTCAACACGCTGGGAATAATGTACGAAGAGTATACGACAATGTTATTTCTACGCAGTTTACACATTTTTTCTCAGGCAACTATTCTTCAACGCGAACAAAGGTACATTATTTTCACGTAACATTTTAAGTCCGTTTATTTACATTACAGCAGTGCTGGATTAAGCTATTTGTAAACCCTTTGATATTGACCCTCTTTGGACTCCTGTTACATGTCCGCTGTGGTCGTAAAGGAAACTGATTAAATATGGCGTGGCCGCTTAAGGAAGGGGGTCACTAGGCTATAGCCCTTTAACCCCTATCAATCCAGACATGATCTACAGATTTATCTATAATAACATAAAACTCAGATTTTTACACAAATGCAAATTACTGAATAGTGTTCAAACATAAAAAATAACTAGTTTTATGAAAAGGAAACATTGCAACAACGCGTGAATAAAAGTTTCAGTAGAACCGCGTCTTTCTAGTGAAAGTGGTTCTTCTATTTTATTTCCTAAAAGAGGATACAATAATTTGTTTCTGCCTCTGTAGCAACAAACTGTAGAGGGCCGATGCCAAAGCTTAAACTAACTGATAGGTCTATAGAAAATGAGTTAACTGAATATCAAAGAATATCGAACACTTATCTTCTACAGGGAAGTATAATACTAACAAACTACTGAAAATCGTATTAAGGACGGTACTTGTGTTAATCTGGAACTAGCACAAAACTAAAAAAAATGATTGAGTGGAAAGCAAGTAATATACAGTGTTTAGTGCAAATTAAATCTTATTTTTAAAGTCAAGATTATTTAATGAAAGAATAATATTGAAGGGTACTAGTTACTTCCCAATGGTGTTAGCCAATATGAAATTGGATGAAAAAGGTATCCTTGTGAAATTAACTGTAAATATAGTGTGTGAGACATTTTGATCTTTCTTAAAAAATACATTCTAAAATATGTAAAACATGTTGTTTACGTTTGTCACAGTACATTTCAGACCTGAACTTCAAGGAGAAACAATATTGTATTGGAATTCTAAAGTAGTAACCAGTCTTCGCTAGACAGTGATATATACCCAACATTCCAGAAAACTAGAACTAAATCTCAGCGGCATGAGGTGGGCTGAGATCAAACATTAGATGTTTCCTTCAAAATATTTTATCAAGTTTGTGTCACGATACTAGAAAATAGCACATATCTTTGCTTTGAGGATTTCAAGTTCTATAGACAAATCCAATTAATTTTCTGGGGGATGTATAAAAATATAGACATACAGGTTTAATTCTGTAGTTATGCAATATAAGCGATTTCATAGAAGCTTATTCCTAATACAATGTAGTTAATGTAGAAATTGGAAAGTACTTAAAAAGAAGTACATTATCGTATTACGAAGCTCGGTCGACAACATGCTCTTAACGATATATGAGTAAACGAGAAAGAATTTGCGATATAAGAACTTTAAATATATAACTTGTGGTATTTCGTTCAATAACTCAAAAGTGTTTCGTTATGAGAAAAGTGAGATTACATCATAAGAAAGTTATATATTTTTCAGGAAACATAATAGAAAATGTGCTTTGAAATCACATATCTTAGGTCAATCCAAACATTTTACTCCCAGAAGCTTTGTCTTCTGCTGTTACATTCCGACTAAAATTGTGATAAAGCAAAATATCAGTGACACAAAGAAGCTAATTTCTAATAAATCGTTAAATCATTTCTTTGAAACTGCAAGGAACAATTCCCAAACTAGCCATTGATTATGGGACTATAATAACTTATTTCATTACAAAAAGGCTATATCATTTAATTACTACCTTATTTATCAACAATTCATAATTAGAATGGTATATAAGTTTTACTTTTACATGGCTGTTTTCTCAGTTAATTATGCATTCAGTTCATTGCATTTTATATGTTCTATTTGCATTTGCTTCTAATAAGTATCCCAGTGTTAATTACATATTGTGAGTATAACCTAATACAAAATCTGTCAAATCTAACTTTAATGTTTATGTGATTTAGGTCAATGCTGGAACTTCAGTGGATGATACTAAGAACAAAGTAGAAGATCCTCAACTCCTTCGGATTCGCCGTTGACTTCGAGTTATATGCTAGATAATGTTTATTTGAAATGTAAGAAAGTTGAATGGTGTTAAGGAAATAAATTCTACAGAATATATGGAAAGTGTAAAATTATTCTAAATACTCAAGAAATGCGTTTGGAAACTTGAGGTTCATCACTCGTAATCTACATGTATAATACCTGTACATTAAAACTGTCTCTCTCCCTCCGCGGTAGATAGTAATATCACGTACGTAGAAATCAGACACAACAGGCATAATATCAAATCTACCGCATGTAAGAATAATCTATGTAAATTGTCGAACGAATATCCAGTAATATCAACTACTATGTTGCTTCTGAAACAGTTTCAAATTTATTTTACAAGAAGTTATAAATACAAAAATTCTATCAATGGAGTTGATAAAAATTTGCAAATTCAGTTGGTGAGCTCGTTTCACACGAGAATAACATTACTATATGAGTAAAAGAGTAATACTTAACAGCAACAAAATTTGAAATGCGGCTTATGGTATGTCCTGCAACAACCTTATCGCAAAACTGAGATTCAATCATAGGAAGTAACACGTTAACCAAGTAACATATTATAATATCCAAACTGTGATCTGAAATAACGTAATAAAAATCTAAGTGTTCAATTCCCACATGATTCTTTGTTTAATTTATATTTTACATTTTTCGGAGTTTTACATCGATTGGAAAAATTTACGAAGCATGTCAATATCTTATTTTTTTCACCCCTTCTGACGCATTCACTAATTTGTACTTTATTTTTTGGTATAAGTGTTCGAATCTGGTGCTCCCTAATATTTCTTATTGATAAACATCCATGGACTATTTTCAAAAGTAATTTCTTATATATTTTTTTATTAGCATACCTTATCTTTACATTTCTAAGAAAGCTAACCTTGCTTACACTTATACCTGCTTGTTCTGTGGCGCATTACGATCGGATATTCAGTGTCGTTTAATATTTATAGTATTTATTTTCTTATCCACTAAAACAGCAGCGTTGGGACCCATTGGGTGAGACCTATGTTAGTACACGTCACGAATTTAACTCGAAATTAAATACAATTAAATGCATTTAAATACACAAATGTCACCTCAAATGTGCTAAACCGGACTAACAGACAAACAACAATTAACAGTCACATACCAATGCTAAATTTGCACCAATAAATACCAGGGTCCGGACCCCAAGACGCCAGCTACAAACTGAGTATGTTCTAAGCGTTTCGAGTTGAATAAAACATATATAACGGTGGTCAATATGTGATGGATATTTAATGAACCTAACTGGTAGGTGATTTAAGTTAATTTACATAAGTTAATTTCCTCAAAGTGGGAGGAGCTTCGTTAAAATTTCTTCCATCTTTTAGTTTTCTCTACTGACCGGGAAGATTTGTTCCTGGTGATGCAGTTAAGAGTTGAAAGCCCGTCTAATAAATTATATAATACATATATAACTACAGTTTTATGAACTTATATAAGTGTTTTAAACAATATATTAATGTCATCTTAAATATATTTTCATGGAAGGGAGTTTCTGCTTTTACTAAACTTTTTGTTTTTGGAACTAGGACGATCTGATTGTTTAGGTATATAGGTCATAGGAATTGAATTATGGTTTGTATGATTGATTAAATATGGTTGTTTCTCTCTGTCCCCATAGCCGACAGTAATTACATGGTTTACTTTTGATTTTATCCCAAGATCAGTAAGTTTTTTTAAAACTTTCCTTTTTCATGTATCTGCTTTGTTGTACATTACAGTGTGCTTTGGTTGTACCGTGTAAATCACCAAACTTATGTTAGCAATTTATGTTTGATTTCTGGAAAGCATCGGTGATGATACTTTAAATTAAAGTAAATAATTTGAATAGTTTTTTTTTGTTTAAAAGTAATTGAAAACTAATTTTTCCCATACAGATATTTTGATATTAATGTATTTTTCGAAGAAAAAATAAACAAATTTTTTACTAAATGTTCCGAAATGTGTAATCTGAAATTTACATTTGACATAATGTTTCTGTGTTTCAAATATAATCAGAAATTCAGTATTTCAAAAATACTTGTGCATCATATAAAATATAGCAAGTTAGATGTTGGATAATTGAAATCGGATATATGTACAATTTTGATAGTACTTAAAGTTATCACTTATGATAAGACATAATATAGGTTACGTTTCTTTAGAATTGGTTATTTTGATATGCCAGCTGCAGTAATATCCATAATACATGGGTTCTTCGATCGCATACATTAACTAGATTAATTTTGATTTAGCTTTATCACTTCCACACTTTTATTCCCCCGTTTGCTTAGGTTTATTTCAGTAGTTTAGTTTAGATTAGGGAATAATTATTTTTCGTGCTACACGTGTGCTCATTTCTCTTTTTCGTAACGTCTCTTAAACAACTTTCAGTCTATTAATGTGTTTAATGTTTTGTGTTTTGTATCCACAGTAAATACTGCTTATTTGATATTCATTGATTCATTTCTACAGTGGTATTCCAGGTGTGTAAGTATGAAACTGGAATTTCTGCATCGACAGCGTTAGCTGAAACTGTGGTTACCGTAAAGTTGCGTCCTCGGCGCCCCTTGCTTGTTTTGACTGCTGATAACGGTTTGCAAAACACAAACAGACAAGTTTCATGTCATAGTGTAGTGTTAAATAGCGTTGAACATGGCGCAATTTTTACCTACAAACTATGATTTGCGGACAGTTACGATTTTTTGTTACCATTTGAAGAAAACTGCTGCAGAATAACATCACATACTTGTCGAAGCTTACGGTGATCATGCTCTTGGCAAGTCACAGTGCTATGCGTGGTTTAAAAAAAAATAAAAGTGGCTATTTTGACGTGAGAAACGAAGAACGTGGAAGACCAACGATAAACTTTGCAGATAGCGAATTTCAAGCTTTGTTGGATGAGGATGACGCTCAAACGCAACAACAATTCGCAAATCAATTAAATTGTGACACAATAAGCAGTTTCCATACGTTTAAAAGCCATAGACAAGATTCAGAAGTATGGAAAATGGGTTTCACATGCATTGACTGAACGACATAAGGAAAACCAAAAACCCACTTCCAAAATTCTATTCCCCAGGTACAAAAAGAAATCATTTCTCCATCGAATTGTGACTGGTGACGAAAAGTGGATCTATTTCGAGAATCCTGAGCGTAAAAGACCATGGGTAACTCCAGGAGAATCGGCGAAATTTACTGGAAGACCAAATCGCTATGGACGGAAGACTACGGTTTGTGTTTGGTGGGATCAGAAGGGAGTGATCTATTATGAACTGCTGAAAACTGGCGAAATCGTTAATACTCAACGTTACCGACAACAAATGATCGATTTTCAACAAGCTTTGCGTGAAAAACGACCAGAATATGACCGACGACGACATGAAGTGATTCTGCTTCACGATAATGCACCCTTTCACACAGGAAAACCGGTCAAGGAAACGACTTACTCACCAGATTTGGCGCCTTCCGATTTTCACTTATTTGCATCCATGAGACTCGCACTCTCTGACCAGCGCATCACATCTTACGAAAATGTACGAAATTGTTTTGATGACTGGTTTGAAGCATTAGAGGCACAGTTATTTATGGTCTGGTATCCACACATGGGCGGAACGATGGCTAAAATATATCGCTAGCGATTTCCAATACCTCGAATAAAATAGTTCTTAGTATGTCATGCAATCACTTTGTCTTTTCTGTTCATAAGTTCCGGTTTTATATTTACGCACCTAGTATACTGTACTGACTGGATGTTGGTTAACTTTACTTATGTAAGCTCAGGTGAACAGCAGATTATAAGTTGAAGCGAGGATGTAGGTGTATTTAAAATACTTCAATTAGTAGATCTCTACGACTATCTAAGCACATACTGTTACTCGTAGAATTAACTATTTTTACACTCAAATGAGATGGGCCAATAGATGCGTGGTCTCCACGGAAATAAGCCTACTTCACATCTTTTGGTTTTACCATTCAATTGAATATTCTGACGTTCGCTAACGCGTGTAAGGCTATTAGTACAACCGACGTCATAACAAAATGTTTCACATGTATTATTTAGCGACATCAATTGCATAGTTTCTCCTATTCCACGTTCGCAATCGGAGGTCTGGGATGAGATTGGCCAATAGTTTTTTTTCTTTATATTTTCGTACTTTCTAGATCTTCGTACCAACCTGATAAACCAATAGTATCTCTTCTACATTTTAATCTCCGAAATAGAAAGTTTGCCTTCCATTTTCACATTCATATATACTATCCAGTTTTATATTCGTAGAGAATTCTTTGTTGAGTATATGTTATATTGATGGTTTAGTAACCTTCATATTCTATTGCGTTCATTTCCTTTCCCAGTGGAATCATTAGTGTATCTAAAAAATCTTATCCTTTCTGCTGCGTCATATTTGTCGTTTCAGGGTCGCCGTATTCCCCTTTTAGGCTTCAGGTGCAAGAGCTGCCTGTTCGTTTGCCCATCAGTTGACAACTTTCAATTGGAAAATTACTAGGACTAGACCGTTGGTTGAGGTGTCGTTCAAAGATCTCCACGAGATTAGCTCAAACCCGTATTAAGGTTACAAATCGCAATGAAGGTGCCAGAGTAAGTGCCATGCAAGAAATAGACAGGCACTTTATATCTTTTGAACTATTAGGGTTAGAAATGTGGTTGATGCCTCGTTGAAGAGTTATCTGCAAGACGAGTTCACATCCCTATCATCATCCAGATCGCAATTGCTGTTCTAGAAATAGAGTTTGTTCCAAAGTAGGGGACAATTTTATATATTTGGAACTATATGGACTGGGAATGTGGTTGACGAGACATTGGGAAAATCTAAGTAAGACGACTTCAATTTCATATCAAAAATATAGATCCCAAGAGTTGTTCTCGAGTTTCATGGATTTAACTTTGGAACTACTTGGGCTAGTAAGGTTCTTAAGGTGTCGTTGGAAGGGTATATGCAAAACGTGATCTCATCCGTATTATTTATCTCGATCACATGCGCGGTGCCAAAGATGGGATTAATTTTAAATTCAGTAACTGCTAGGATTAGGAAGTCACTTGAGATGTAGCTTGAACAATCTCGTAGAGATAAATGAACCCTTATACATGATACTTATTACAGTAGGTTGCCAGGGATAAGGACAAGCTATATCGTTGAAACTATTGTATCGAGGAAGGCGGTTGAGGTGTCATTGGAAAGAAGCTCCCGCTTTTTCCAACGAAACACTGATCTTATGAATAGGGTATTTGCTGTTGAAGCCTGGCGGTAGCTTAGAAGGAACCTCCAGACTAGGTTTCACCTTACTTGTTTTCTTTCCCTTCTAGGTTTACTATCAATTTTTTTCGGAGCAGTATCGTGAACCCATTGACTTTTAGAGCAATTTTAAAAAGAGTCATTTCTTGCAGGTGGTAAAACTGAAAACTCACATGCATTAGAGGACCGGGAGTATATGACCTGTCTCCTTGTATGAACTAAGAAATATTTATTCAAAATGTAGTGTAACTGAATGTATCGATTGTTGTTGCACGGCAACATGGATAACTTCGATGACTTGAAATAGCTTGTTGACCAGCTCATGTTGACACGTATGCAAAGATTGGAGAATATCGATGAAAGCATATGTATTTGTACAAGTTCCATACCAACAATTTTTCAATTTTATATGTAAAGAGAGATTAAGTGGTAGGTCTATTTGCTTATAAAACAGGTTTAAGTTCACGCCACTTTTCTATTGGATACTAGCTCGGGACATCAAATCGCAAGATAGAAGGCAGTATCAGTTATTTCTACATTCCATCTTCTCATCGGAAGTTCATATACTCGAATGACATGTAGAGTTTTATATCTTCCTCCGAAACACAAGGCAATATTAATTATTATTATAGTTGTAATCTCAGTAGTATATTTGCTAATGTAACGTTTAAATTGAGATCCATTTTTTATTATTTCCATCATCTTGTAGTCTAAGAATTGAATTTATTGATAACTTCTCGGTTTCTGAGACTCGGAACAATATAGGATAAGGGATGCTAGAAGGTAGTGGCATAGAACCAATTTTGTAAATACAATCCCTACGTTTGAATGTTGTGATTGAGGAAAACTCGGAAAACTCGTCATTCAGAATCGTTCCCAGAACCTTCCGACTACTAAGTTTCCGAATCCGTTTTACCAACTTATCTCTTGCTGCACTGTGATTTTGGTTTATAGGATGTAAAAAGAAACAAAGAAAGTTATCAAAGGCAAGAAATATAACTAATCTATTGATATGATTAATAAGAAATACAAAATGATGTGGCCCTAATACAACAAACCTATAGGATCAAAAGTAGAATCCACGAAGGGAAACAGGGAAGTGAAAGGAGAACCCCACTTATGAAAACGAAACACATTGAAAGAAGAGAGCAAAACAATGGATCTCCATTAGTAAGTATTTAATTGAGAGAAGGTAAAGTTAGTGTGAAAAAAGAGTCCTTAAAATTCACAATGAAGCAGATAGAGTGAAAGCAGTGCATTTAAAAGTAAATACCGTAGTGGCTAATAATGAATAATGAACAGAGTAATATGTACAGTTGGGGCAGAAATTACACAACAATTTTGCATTAGAGTACTGAAGTGTTAATGTGTAGTTATCGTTACGCGAGTCTAAAACAAAATAATTCCCAGTTTTACTTGTTCCTAGACAAGCTTTAAAACCATATTGGGAACAAAAAAAATATGACGTAAAAATCTTATCATCATTAGAAGTAAAGCATGTTGTCTTAAAAGGTAAAAACAAGTAGAGATGATCATTGTACTCCTAAGCGTGGGCAGCAATATTTTCGTTAATTCAAGTTAGGGCAAAGCAATCATCACGAGCTTTATGTAAGCTAAAACTAAATACCATATATTCGCATTTTGGTTTGTTTGTAATGAATGTAATAATGAATGTTTGCAATGAACGTATAAGTTGATAAAAGCTATCACTACAGAAAGGACAATAATCAAATAGGATCCTCTATTATTTTCGCTGTTCTCTCTTCTACTTGTCCGCTTCCTTGTGGTGGCATTAATCCAATATCTATAGAATTGTATATAAATTCAGGAGTTCGTAAATGGTATTTTGAGAACAAAATATTGGTATCATGCCAAAAGTAATGAAAGCTATTAACTGCCTTTGTAAAGTTTTTCAGCTGCTAAAACAATATGCAATACGTATATAGATCAGATCATGTACTATAAAAATGGTATTACACTTAATTTGATGAAAACAAAGAATGAAATATGTGCCTTAAATTTGTTAGGTAAAGTTATGACTAGTGATAACTCGAGATTCACTAATAATGTTTTAATTTTAAAATGGAAGTAACACTATTGTGTATTTTGAATTGGTTGTTTTACATGAAAAGCTTGTTGCAAAATGAGTATATGCAACACTCAGTAATTCAATAGATAATTACTCACGTTTTTCAGAGAACTTTATGAATTACAATTAGCAGGAAAAGACGATTTGTTTTTAAAATATGAGTTTCCAGTGTACACAAAGCTGATTTTATCATGTTGAAAAACCATGTGACAGATAACGGAAAAATACTTCATTCGTATTATAGGTTCTTCTTAGCCCTTGGCCACGTCCAAATACATTTATGCCTACTTGAAACAGCTTTTCCTCATTTGCTTTTTTTTAATACGCACTTTCAAAGTTATGCTTGAAAACCCATACAAAGGACTAGGGAGTTATAGGACCGCCAGCTGAAGGGAGTTGAACGTATTAACTATAGATGGGAGTACTATCGATGGGAGTACTATAGTAGTGTAATCTTCACTTAGGCAGTTGAACTACAATGAGGGACTAGGCTAATCCTTGGTTGCAACGTAGCTAGCCGGTAATAAAAGGCCTAGGCAAACTGCGTTCCTATTCGGAAAGCGTGCTCCGCCCCCACAAGAAGGCTCACACCACAACAGAGTGGGCAATGGAGTAGTATCAGAAGTAGGAACATGGTAAAACTATTACCGCAGCTCCTTGGGCTTTTGGTTCCTTGAAGTTGTTGAAGCGACATTTAGTTTATTTGCATTTACTGTATATTCTACAATGCAATCCACTAACAATCATAACGAATGTAAACATATTAATACGACTTTGTACTGCTTACTGAAGTCCATCTATTGACAGAGATAAAAAATAATTTCATTTTTCTTTTCCCAAAGACAAAGATAGTTCGGGTGAAAATCCATTATGAACGTTGAATGTAGAGAGGAAACAGATTGAATTTAAATTCATTTAATTCCTCTAGGCAACTATGGCTCAGGCCGTACGGACGATGAATTGGAGGAATGATAAAAGTCTTCGAAACACACATGATATAAACATGGGATCAACGGAGAGATTAATAGATACAAAAACGAAGGTAAGATCTTAGTCTCTGGGTCCGTCACTGTCTCTGAAAAATTGGTAGTATAATGTACTCGCTACTATTGAGAATCAGTGACGGTTACAGGGATTCATATTTTACCATTAGTTTTGTTTGTATTAATCTATTCCCTCCCAAGAACTGGGAGGCAAAGAACAGCATGTCTAAACCCAACCTTGGGTTCGCCTCAGCCTTTCCAAAATTCGAAGTACAAAATTTGAAATTTGTACTCCCAATTCAGAAGGACAGTTTCTATGGAGTACAAAAATGCGAAACCTTAAAGTGCAGACTCCAGATTAAGAGTTTATAATGTGTATAAATACTTTTGTTATCATTTTATAGATGAAATGGTTCATACCTTTTAGAATCTGAAATTAGCAACTGCGATTATATTATATATTAGTCACTCCAAAATTAATAATAAAAATGTAACGCTACATACAATAAACATAAACGATTAATATATTGTACAGAAAAAGTAGAACTTATTACCAAACTTAAAGAAAATTCCAAGAAAATGTAATTTTCGTATTTGGAACCCAAAATGTTAAAAGATGACAAATTAGTGTGAATGGGTATATAAAAGTGCGTCTCATTACACCCGTTTGATTCGGAAACGGCAAAGCAAATGAAATATTTGAAACAACTATAAAAATAATAAAATTACTTTATAGAAACATACTTTTTAAATCAATTTGTACAAAAAGGTAAAATATATTTTTATTTCTGCATTACTAAAAAACAGGAGCCATGCTCTAATATACAATAACTATATATATATATATATATATATATATATATATATATATATATATATTTCAATGGCGGGCCTAATGCTTTTCGTTTTAGTCATGCATAAAGAAAATAATTTATACTTTACTTTTTAGTGCAAATTGTTTAAGAAAAGGATGATTTAAAATTTATTTTTAATGTCTTCTCGAGTTATTTTGCTGTTCGCATGATTTCTCTCAAGCTGATCTTGTCACACAAGTCCTGTAGTGTTGTACTACAACCAGCCAAACACAATATCGTCATTTTAGAATAAACAAGTTGTTACTGAATAAATAAATTATGTTTTTTTTTTTTAAATAAATGAAGATATAGAAATAAAGCAAAGTAAGAGTGGAATAATTGTATGGTTACCCGACTAACGTCGCTGTCGAAAATTTCATCATTGATGACATTGGGAAATGAGTTAAATCTACGTTGAAAGAATTGAGGACACGATGAACCATTGGAAATTAAAGCAAAACATATAAATTAATAATAAACACAACTTTTTAATAACATACTTTTTTCTAAGCAATTCGTACTAAAAATAAAAATAAACATGTTTATGCATGATTAAATAGAAAAGCATTGAGGCGCTCTCATATACAGTCACTTCATAAATTTTTGAATGTGTCCGCCACATGCTTTCAGTTTTAATACTGGATAACATTATTTTTTACATTTTAATACAAATTATTTTTGAAAAATATGTCTTTAAATTACTTTTTAATATTTTTTCTATTTATTTCGGTGAAGGTGAATGAGATTTCTGGTTTTAAAAATGTTTATCTCTAAACTCAGACCATCTTCAAATACGAAAAAGAAAAAAAAAATTTAATATGAAAACGGGTTTTTGTATATCGCTTTAGGAGGAACTTCGCCACAAATGTATTGTTATAGTCGGATTTACGATATGCGTTATTGCTGGAAAATTAATAACTCAGATTCTGTTATAAGGGAATATTTGAGGTTTCCAATGCTTTTCGTCTGCTATTGCACACAGAGTGGATGGGTTCTTTCGTCTGTCATTATGCATACGTATAATAATATAAATATACGAAGTCGCAGGTTTCCAGGGTGCCCTGCTGAAGATAGAGTTCGTTGTGTCACTTTAAACTTAGAGTAGGAAGTGCGCTAAGCTAATTCTTCACCTAACTTTCTCTAATGGCATTCTCCACCTAACATACTGTGGAAATTAGTTCTCTTAGAAACGATTAACATAACTCATTTTCGTCCCAGATCTGCGCAATAGGAGCAACATGTTCAATAGTATCAAATCACAAAACATATGATTGGAGAATAACCCAACATTTTGGGGCATTTCTTATTATTTGGAAAGCTCAATTTACAACATAATATGTTTGGTATCATTACACAACAAAATTTAAAAAGAAATGAAATATTGTTACATAAAACGGACCTTGTCCGCCATCACATAATGTACTATAATCGCATATTACATAATGACCTGAAGTAGTAATATAATTTTCCATGTACGACTGTGATTAATCAAAGCGTGGGTATTTAACTTCAAATAGATAAAATTACTAATGTACTTTTAAATTGTTGCCTAATTGGCTAACATTTTGTACCGTTATTCGTTCCACACTATTTATTCACTGAAATTATGAAATAATAAGAACTTTTTATTGAGATATTAAATTTATTTGAGATGATGTGTGAAGCCTCGCAAATTTTCTCCTTTCATTGAGTCTTTTCTACGAGACCAAAGAGAACAGAGAAATATGTTTAAAATATCATAAAAGATATATCCCAGTTTAATATATGAATTGGTGTTAATCGAGTATTTAGCATAGTAAATATGTGGAATAATTTACTTACTTACAGCAACTCAAAATTATTTACAGAATGTACTTACGCAAATATAAAACCCAATTATTTAGTTTCAATTAATGGACCATTGCTGATAATTTCAAACTATTCAGCAGTCTTAGAGCATCGTAAATCCTTTACGTTTAAAGTTCTTATCTTCATGGATTTCAAAAGTTTTCAACATAAACGTCTTCGTTCAGCTTTTCATTACTATTGATTATGTGACTGATAGGCATTCGTCATCAACATCTATTATGTACCTTTAAAATCCTAGGAATTAAACTCAGTAATTAATTTACTAATAGTATGTATTCATATCTATAACTAAAGTTAAGAGATGCAGTCACTATAAAAGTTACTGCATTTCTCCCGCTACAATGTATCATATATTTGTTATAATTTAATCGGTTTATTCACGTTGAAGCGGAATGTCACATACACTTTCTAGAATTTGACATGGGGTGGGAGAACAAACGTTTAATTTAGGAGTTAGCTGAAATTTAATATTGGATGGAAGAATAAATATCTGACTTAATATAGCATGTAGCTGGAATTTGACATGGGAAGGAAGAGCAGACGTCAAATGTGTTTAGTTGCGCAGACGTCAAATGTGTTCAAATCTGTTGCGCAGTAAACCAAATATCTGCAATGATAATTTCGTGAACTACTTAGTAACATTTATTTAGAGACTTTATTTATTTTCCAGATACGTTTATGGTGTCATGTAACACGAGTACCACTTAAAGTAAAGGAAGAAGCATCGGGAGTAAAAGAATCTGAAGGAATTAACACAACTTTTCCAAATATAATTCAGCCTAATACAGCTTATCCGCCCATAACTACACCTAACACACCATGGGCACAAAATATAACAGGTAATGTAATACGTAAATTAGAACAATTGTAGTATATATTTTTTGCAAACCAATAAAGTAAATCATTAGATATGTGATTGCAAAATAATTAAGTAAATATTATGGTCGATTTGCGTTTCAGGCCTATACCATAGCAGATACGTAATACATCATCAATGTTGTTATATTCCTCTTAAATATTATGAATGCTTTATGAAATTCTTCCATGATGCATGAAATTATAAAGAATAATACGATACGTTCTTCATCATTACAGTAATTTTAATACAAATATTCATTCAAAGTTACTAATAATATAGATGTATTACAATTAGATTATATATTAATAAATCTTACAACATATCACACGGATTTATCTGCGCGTAAAAGTAAATATAGAAATCATCTTAGCTAGTTTTGCAAGAGCTTGAAAAAAAAATGTTTCTAAGGCATGACAGAATTTGTGAGAATCTAACACATGATGATCAATAGCGATCAATAATATTTATAGTTTGTCAAATCAGGCAGCATAATCCTTTATAATTTTAGATATATTCTTTGGTTGTTGTCTATTTTCATATTGCTACTTATTCGAAATCAAATCAGAAAACGCATTGTGATATATTAAAAATAATGTATACCTCTTAATTGGAAATATGCTATTCCGAAGTCTGAGGCAATGAAAAAATGTTATTTTGCGAATATAAATGGAATTCACGTTAGAATTATTCAAAGATAATTTTGTTCACATCTCCAAAATCCATAATGTCTGGGTCATTATCATGCACTGACTTAACAGATCGAGTGTTACAAAATAGCAGTGGCAAAACAACTCATGAAATTCTATACAAAGATAAGAGGAAAGTGTAGAGCATCAAGGGTAGAAAGGGTATGTTTCTGCGGCACTATTAGCAGTGTACTTCGTGGAAAATGAGTTGAAGAGCATGCTGTTTCCAATACCATTACCAGTGGAAATAACCCGCTACGCTACCCTCAAAGACTTGGGACCTACTCTATTTAAAAATGCTCATTTCAATGTATTTCTTATGGAACATTTGTCACTTCGTGAAAACACGTGCAATGCATATATAAGAGATTACTCAAAGGAAGTAGAGTATTTCTATTCACTATCTTGAGTTAATTGCGAGTCATGATAAGCACTAATGAGACGTCTTTTCGCGAGAGTAAATTGATAGACGTAATCACCGAGGAATGCCAGTGTATTATAGTAATAAATAGACCAAACGTTCATTGAAATGTATGTACTTCTTACGTCTGAAGTTCTGAAACAATAATCCTCTATAAATGTTCTGTAAAAGGAAATATGTTCCAGATACCGACTTGGCACAAAAGAATTATTGTTACTGACTGGAATGTTGGCTAATTTGTGTATCTTTTGATCCACTTTTATTTCAGAGAATTACATCAATCATGTATTTTCTTTTCTCCTTCATTGCACAGTTTTGCAGTATACGTTATGGTTAGAGAAGGATTTTACCAGTACCTTATAACATTAATTCTATTGTCAGTGCTATTGGAAGTAACACATTTTAAAGTTCATTTGTGAACCGTCGTTTGGTCTATACATCTTTATATTTTGTCTTACTTTCATGTCAATAGCATCAAGAGGTGATTTTGTCAAGCCATAGGTCTGGTGACGACCCTAAAACTCACCAAACCCACCACCACCTGGACTGAATCTTAGGCTCGAACTGGAACATTATAAAGTCGCGCCAAGTTTCAGTGTTCCTCGGGGTCTAGGTCAGAACCCCCAATGGTCAGAACCCCCAATGGTCAGAGACCCTAAAAGTAAAAACGGTCAAAACTCCCACACAAACGGCCAGAATCCCCACAAAACCGCCAACTCCACCCCCCAAACACCGTAATGGTCAGAACCCTCAACGGTTAGAACCCAAAAACTAAAAACGGTAAGAATCCCCAAATGTGAAAACGGCCAGAAGCCCCACACAAATGGGCAGAACTCCCACACAAACGGGCAGAATCTCCACACGCATAAAAGGTATAAAGTACCACGCAAACGTTCAGAAAACCTAAACTTGCAATATGACTACATGCTTTGCGTTTGACTGCAGATATATGCTTTAAGTAAACTTGTAAATTCTTCAGATTTCCAAAGAAAAAAATGCATTAATGTTATGTATGAAGATGTGCAGCCTACTTACTATCCATTTTGTTTTAGATTTGACAAATTCTATTTTGCTCTAGAAAATCCCTTTTCGTTAATGTATATTGTAATAACATTAAATGGCATAATATATTAGTTGCTTTAAAGGAAGCATGGAACAATTGTGTGTTGTGGTCAGTCTCTTTAGGATCAACTCGACGGCATAGTAGCATTTATAGTTCTAATAAATTCTAGATTTATGTCTAATTGATTCTTTACTAACGTATTTCCAGTAATTTTACATATTCTCAATCGATATTCACGCCAGTGGTAATGTATCCATTTAGAACATCAAATTTGTAGTTTTCTTGTAGGTGGGATTAAATAATGGAAATAAAAACTGCAAGTAACTGTTTTCTAAATTCTAAGAAAACTGCAAATATCAGGCAAAAGTTATAGCGTTAATATAGATGTATTATATGTTTATCTACAATAATAAATTAAATACTAAGTACTTTATATGGAATCCATAAAATAAGCCCGAGGACAGATTCCATGTTCTGAAATAAACTACATTGAATTATGAGACTTATGTAACAGTCTTAGTTACATTACAGCTGCCTATGGGCTATACGGGTGGAACAATACTAGCATTTTCAGTTCCTAATAATGCATCAAACTTTTTGAAACTAAGTGACCATACTTACGTTATGGATGTTACCGAAAGAAAGCTATGTTTGATTTGGACTTCCCTATCCTCAACTCGTGTGGGATTTCTGACCATCTTCCAATTTTGGGTTTTCTGACAGTTTGTGTGGTAGTTTTGACCGTTTATGCGCGTGGGGGTTCTGACC
>JAGDQP010034659.1:0-19984 GCA_022664845.1 Lepisma saccharinum | reverse complement strand
TACACGCTATATATTGTGTAAGAACATAGGTTTATCTAAAATCAATCGTTTCAAAGTAAAATATTAAATAAGAAAATATTGTAGGCTAAAATGAAACATTTTACATTTAACTGAAATATTATTAGATTTAAGACAATATTGCTAATAAATATAAATGTAGCCAATAAAAATATATTTCATTTAAAAAAAAGAATGATCGAAATCGGATAACTCAGAGTCGAGATATGTTGATTTTAATAAATATCATCGGCCGCCAACTTGGATAGCTACCTTTTTGGAATGTCTATCACGTATTTTCGTGCTCTATACATGTCAGTGTACAAGTTCTGGAAGTTTCATCTGGTCCCCCATTTTATACCAAATCATCGTTTTTTGGCTTCTGGCACAAGGGCTATACTAACATGTGTGTGTGAGTGAGTCTGCGATAACATCATTAAATTATTTCGTAAAGCGAACGTAAAATATTTCGTCAAATAGGGTAAATCGGTTAAGAGACATTGAACATGCTTCGCCAATGTTATGGTGACGAGGCAATGAATCGTGCGAAATGTTACGAGTGGCACAGATGCTTCAAAAGCAGAAGAGCGTCCCTTGGAAACGGCGAGCAACCTACAAACCTTCCGCAAACATCACTACCGAAAATGTTTAATAAATTCGGGAACTTCTGCAACCAGAGGATGGTCAACAACTTACGTGTACGGACACTGTTGGTGTATCATACAGGTTAGTGCAGACAACACTAACGTCGGAACTGAATATGCAGCGTGCCGCTTTTAAGTTTCTCCTCGTACAGCTGAACCAATGAGCAAAAGTAACAACGCGTCTCAGTGTGTTGGGGTCTCTGTGAGCCTGCCGTGCATGAGCCATCCTTCACATCCAGGATCATCACTGGTGACGAGTCTCGGGCCTACAGGTACGACCAAGAGACAAAACGTCGGTCGTTGCCATGGAAGGGCCTATCATCGCAATAGTACGACGGCAGGAGGCAAGAATGAAATTAAGACTGTTTTTGACATCCGCAGCATTCTTCATCGCGAATTCGTCCCCCAGACCATCCCATCAACAGAGAATTTTACTGCGACGTCCTGCGGTGTTTGGAGAAAACATTCGGCGAAAGCAACAAGATTGCACGAAGAATTGGAATCTCCACAACGACAATGCACCCTGTCACGTAGGACTCCTCGTACGTGATCTTCTTGCCAGAAGAAAAATATTATTGCTTCAACACCCGTCGTACTAGCCAGATTTAGTCCTTGCGGGCTTCTTCCTACTCCTGAAGATCAAGCTACAGCTGAGAGGTAGCCATTTCCACACCGTCGCCAATATCCAGCGCGAATTGCATAAGGTTATAGACTCGCTGACGCAACATGACTTGGAGACCGCATTCCAGCAGTAATAGGAGCGCTGGGACCGCTCCATTACTGCGTAAGGTGACATTTCGAAAGCGATTATGTTCAAAGCAAGGTAACTACTGTACTTTTTGTCAACAGAGCTAGTCCGGGAACTTTCTGATACACCCTTATCTATGTCGAAACCTGACGTAGTGCTATTTGAAAATAATTTTATGGTTGACGTGGAAACACTTCATGAGTTGTGATATTAGAATTACAGGCTACACTAACAATCAAATTACTCTTACAGTGCACAATATGTCCTGAAAATAGTTCACAATATGTTCTAGTTTTACCACGTTTTTAGTGCATAACATATGAACTTTCCGTGAAATTAATATGAATTACGTTACATTTTTAGTGCATAACACGTGAAATTCTGGCGAACGTATGCGCAAAAAGTTCTCTTAATAGTGACAAATGTACTAAAAGTGATCTAAAAACGAACTCTAGATAATGTCAATTACGGTAAATATGAACTTAATGTAAGAAAAAAAAGCTCTATGGGTAAGAACCCAATAAAAACACATAGTGAGCACGTTTTCACATTCAAAAGATGAAAACCTTATCTAAATAAATATAAATACACCTAAAAATATGTCTACTTTCTGACCAAAATGAACTACTATAATTCCCATCTTTTTTTCGAGCGAAAATTTCTAACCTTTTCTTCAATGAAAATCCACCCTTAAAGAGTGGATCCACCCTCTTTTCGCTTTCAAATAATTAAAATATTCCGCTAAAATCGAGCGGGAGATTTCGCTCTTTGAATTTAGTGTGGTATGTCTAGAATATTACCTTAATTTCTATCTACAAACCCATTTCATTACGAATATATTATACATTATAAAAATACACAAATGATTGAAAATTTTTGTATCGAATTATGAAAGTCTTAGTGGAAAAATTTCGTGATGTTCAACTTCAACCGAAATAATAATAAGATTTTTAAATTGAGAAACAAAAATCGTATAGAGCAATAAATTCCATATCTTTAAGGAAAATAAGTTTAACATAGAATTTAAATGAAGTTTAAAATCTAATTAATTTATTTTAATTAACCAAATTTAAATTAATTTCGAAATAACTTAGAAATACTTAACGTTCTTGTGGTATAATTTTATTAGTTAGGAAAATATATTTTTTAATTATTCAATTAGCCTTGTAAAAGTAATTAAGCATGATTCTACAATTCTTTAAATATTTTAACATTAAAAAATCCAACATTTTTTTACTACCAGGTACGTGTATTTAAAGAAAACATTATTACAGCAATATGGAGTCGTTATAAAGTGTAAAAATATAAAGTGGGTGGTAAATATTTTGCAATCACTTCCTAAATATGGATTATTTTAGTCCACGTAGTATCAAAACTCTCAACTTAATGAATAATGCAAAAGATGAGTTTCCTTACAACATTCTTTTTCAATCTACTTAGATGTAACAAGCACATTCACCCACACTTACACACGCATATAATATAAACGCACCTCTTACGCACAATGTAATAGGATAGAGGAAGCTTAAGAGATTCAGTTAAACCTTAAAGAGTCAAGAATTCCAATACCTTTTATGCCTTGAGGCGACTGCAACCTTATACGTCCATTGCTCTCACACAACGAGCTTTTTTGTTCTGCCGTAACCGCTGTTCACATCTTGAAATTGCGTTCCTTTTTTTTTTTTTCAGCGAGGATCTTGTTTTCGTATGTTACCTCAAGGGAAACATAATCCGACTGTTATCTTAACGACTCTAGCATGAAAACCGCCAGTTACTAATATCAACTGAAAATGTTATGATGAGATTTTTTTTTTTTTTTTGGTCTTTTTCATTTTAGTTTTGCCTTTCCAGGTTGGAAAAGGGGTTTTTTGCTTTCTGGTCGTTCCATAGAGAGAGAGAGACAATGTTTAGAACACTTTCAAAACACCATCAGACGATAATCATTTCGCTGGAGCAGCGTATCATCGACTGTGTAATAAGAGCTTCAAACTGCTAAGACGTAAGAAAGGCATAACATTTAATGTTTTCGAGTATTTAACAGATTTTCTCGTCTGATTATGTTCACTTCCAGACAATAGGAACGAGTAGCTAGCATTCTCTTGTTTTAATAGTGTTCTATTCCGATCTCTATGAGTTTCTAAGGAAACCCTTCTACTTTGCTTACACTTCACATTCAATAAAACTAGCTTTTTTGTTACTGAACGAATTATATCTGCAATTCAAATTTAGGACGTTTTGTTTTTATGGTTTTTATTGGGAAAATGTATGACAATTTCAACCAGACAAGGTTAAAACCAGCCGTCAGCCGGAATGATTCTGACCCAGTTTCATAGACCTTTGACAAATATTAATTAAAAATACGTTTTTTTACGAAAGTATTAATGTCGAAATGATTGTCTAATTCAACTACTGCTACTACGTCGGATGCTTTGCATTCTATCCAGATCTTGAAAATGGTTTTAAAGAAGTAAAGGAATGCGTTTTGCTGAAAAACCATATTACTACTACTACTACTACTACTACTACTACTATTAAATTTCTCAGTGTTACTAGAGAGACTGCTCATCTAACAGTAGAAAAAACTCTCTCTATAAAAAAATGAATTTACATTTATTTACCACCTTCAGGCATCAATGTTTTAGGACGGGATAGGATATGGGAAAGGAAGCAGAAAGGGGTCGGCCAGTGCCTAAGTTGAAGGTACCATCCTGTTTGCCTGCTGTGACTGAGGGGAAATTCTTTAAAAACCTTAGTAAGGATGGTCGACTGCTGGGATCGAACCCAATACGTCCCGAATGGGAGTCCAATGCTCTACCAACTGAGCTACAGTCTCTTGGTATGACGTCAGAGAAGACCACACAGAATATGTGAGAACAGAGAGTGTTATGATTTGTTTGATAGATGGCAGAAAGAACTCAAACTAATGTCGTTGAAATTCTTCAGAGACTTTTTTTAATACTTTGCTGATGAAATTATACTCTTCATTGTGTAGGGGAAAATGCTATTTTGTGATTCGTGTATTAGTTTAATTTTTCCACGCAACATGTGCGACGCTTACCATAAGCTTGCAAGTAGTGAGTGCATTTAAGTGCATCTCATCTATTTTCAGTTCACTAAACATATTGATAGTCCTTGAGAATATCACTTCAGTGCTGACATAATCGTTGAGAAGTATGGAAATGTTTATTGTATGCATGCTCTCACCATATTTGAAATGTTAGATAAACGTTTGGCTTCCCTATTTGTTTCGACATGACATCTATCTGTTACTATGGGAACGGAGAGGGTTGACGTAGGATTCTAACAATTCAATGCGTATGAAAACCTGAGGTTTTTAAACCGAAAAAGGTCACTTAATATTACTTACGAACTCTTTGTGAGTTACAGTTGGAAAATGAACCGTCTCGCCAGTGAATTGATTGAATTTCGAAATAATAATTTGTAATAGGCCAGTTAAATTAGGCCCAAAATAGGCCAAACCCACACATCAAAAATAATAAAGCGGTACAAGTGAAAAGTGTTAAGTGGACCTTCCGAAGTATCACCAAGAAAATCCCAAAATATTCAGTGCTGGGTTCTCCCGTCATTTTGAAAAAAAAAAAAATAATAATAATCCGCCATCTTGGATTCCACACTTGCGCTTAGTTTATTACGCATAACGCCTAAAACACTCAACGTAGAAGTGTCCTTCTGTTTATGTTATATTTCTAATATTGTGGACACTGTAAAATATTATAAATTTTCCTCTAGAGGTAGCCCTTTTTGCATAATTTTAGGATAAACATATAATTATTTTCGTTGCTAATTGAAATTCGATTTGTTTACCCAATATGCGTTGGCAGAGGCAGGATATGCGAAAAATGTTTAAATAAAAGCTGTATGAAAATTTATAAGCTTTATTATAATGTATGTATTGTTGCAATTTATGGTCTCACATTTGCGTTATATAGCGACAAATGCAATAGTTTGAGTTACACAGCTTTAGTTTCTCGTTGCACAGATAAGGACTCTTTCTTAGCAATTTCAAGCAACCATTTTTACTGTATATGGAAAGAGCATTTATATCATGACTTTACTTGATTCAAGAACATACTAGTTAAGAAAAATGAGGGCATTGCTACTAACAATGAGACCCTCAATGACATCATATCGAAACATACCTTGCAATTTTGCTAGAAGAATCTACGTCCTATAGAGAGGTAATATAACAAAAATTAGCTACCCATATATATGAACCGCAAGTTACCGAGATAGGGGAACTGAAATATTGGTTGAAGTGTACATAAAATGTATTTTTTTATAGTTCAATCAACAGAAGTCACTTCTCCTCTACTTTTGTCCTGGAATGAAACATTGCCGAGTTGCAGTGTCACCTCCGAGACCGCAGTACTCCTCGTCAGAGACGTAGACACCCCCCCCCCTCCTTCCCGTCCATAATTTCAACTATATTATTTGAGTCTCGACGGAGTTAAAATGCGTATGAATATTATATCCCCAACTTACCAATAAATAATCCGTTCAAACTCAAATATCAAAGTTGACATTTCTACCACCTGTTCTCCTTGTATAATTCTACAACATGTGAAAAAAAATATATTTTTATATTTTGTCTCACCAGAGATATCGGGCCTCCAATACGCATAAAATACGAATTTTTGGATTTTCAAACATTCATAAAAAAATAAAGAACCACATATCAGCCTTCATATTTTGTATACATTCAATAGAATTTGATGTATAATAGTGTACAAAAAAACAACGCTGATATTCAATCCCCTCACCTCCCACCCCTACCGTACGACAAAGTCCCCTAAAACAGGAATTTATTCTGCTTCGACAGTCACATTTGGAGACAATTTGATCACTTCAGTTACGTTTTAGGCTTATCATGAGGAGAACTAAAATTATCAAGCAGATTTAAAGGAAGAAATTGTTTATGTTTGAATGTCCTATGAAAAACTTGCACGGAGATATTACTTCTTGTTGTAAACTACTGCAAAAATGGAGGCCATTAATTAATAGATTCCGACAGAAATAAAAGAATACCCGTTTTGAACTATTCTAATATAAGAATTGTTATATTGAAAGAGGTCGATGAACCAAGTTGGACGATTTCCGATGGACTAAGCTGTAGTTTGTATAAGATCGCGAAAACCTCTCTGTCTTATCCGTAGTTTGCAACACTGTGGTGTGTGCTTTAAGTATGCTGTTTATCATCACTAGACGATGTAAAATATCCAATAACACGACGTACTGCCATTTGAAAAAGGTAAACTTTATACCTAGTTGGCAACACTGACAAACTGATGACATCGTGTTTTCACTCCTGATGTCCACCATGTTGCTAGAAACACATTTCCGGAAACGGAATTTTGATTCAATGACTCGTTTCTGACTTATTGAGAATTATTCATTTCCTCCCACTATTAGGCGTCGATTTTGAACTCAAAGTTGGAAACGCTGTATCTCGAAAACTAAGCAAAATTTCACCGATGTTCAAAGGATTTTTTTTTACTTGTTTCGATGTCAGAAATCACCTCCGGAAAGTTCCTTCCATTTATCCTTTATTTAACTTCTGCGAATTTCGAAGTTTCGCCCGCGCCCCCTATCTCCGTTCCCCTCTTGTCCATTACACCTTAAATTTTGGTATTCTCCATATCTCACCATCCTGTATCAGATGCACTAGGTTTGACTAGGATCTCAGCGACAACTACCCTTATCAGTCGTGTATATCTAATATATTTTTTCGGTGCACGAAATTATAGTGTTGTTCCAACAAATTCGAAGCTAGGGAGTTCAAACTTTCAGTGAAGACAAACTTTTTATGATCTATTATTTTAATTTTTGGTCATTATTGTTATAGGCTTGGATATCCAAAACAACAATGAATTTCTTTCAACACTGAACAAGAAAGAAAATTAAAGAAGGGACGGATAGGACTCCCGAAATGGTTATGAACTTTCGTCCCTGAAAGTTAGAAGTCTCTAGACTTTACATTAACCTTAAGTCTTAAAAGGACGAAAGGATGATCTCAGATGAAAACAAGACGAAAATGAAACCTACGTTCATTTGAGGAATGAATAATACTAGATACACGATAAAACATACATGGTACGTATTTTTTTCTTTACACACTAAAACGAATCATTTCCACTTTTGGTTTTGTTCTCGTTCTTTTTGTCCTCACACGATATCTATATTTTTTCTTTTATTTGTAGGTTTTTCTTTCTGCTCTATGTAGTTCGTTTCTCTATGCTACGGTTACATGCAAAAAGAATGAAGAAGAAACAGAGGGAAGGAGAAGAAAAACGAGCTTCACTTATATACCTCATTCACTACATTTGATCAAAAATAATAATAAAGAAAAAGAAGAGAAAAAAAAACGAAAAGCGGGCTGAGATATTCAAACCTATTCTTTCTCACATTCATTTTTTTTTTTATAAAAAAAGAACCTTTTCATCTTTCTACTCCAAAGAAGGAATTTCACCATACTCAAAAATTTCTCTATATCTTCGCTCTCTTCCGGCTCCACCCCACCCAACCATTTCTTTTGAGAAAGGGGAAAGGGGGGGGGATATATTTTCTATTGGATCCAAAATTCTATACCTAAAGGATATGGTATCTTAGTGTGCAAAGGTTTCTTGTGAAGATGAAGGAACCTTTTCCTCAATATATATACTCTCTCTCTCTCACACACACACACACACACACACCTACACACACACACACACACACACACATACACACACTCACACACATAAAAGATATATATTACTAATGTAAGTTTTTCTTATTCCTCTTTTTTTTGTTATTCCTGAGATACCATCAGCACGTTCCGTGCCAAAGAGATTTCAAATTCCGGGGCACGAAAAATCGGGTCATATTCCTGCTTTAAGCATTGACGATGAAGGATATGATGGGATTTCGTCTTTCACGCACGAAATATCGTAGTATAAAGAGAAAAGTTATTCAATAATAATAAAAAAGAGACAAGTTTCAAATCTAGATACATTCTCACTGTAAATTGTATTCTATTCTATGTTATTTTTATGATAGCTCATTTATAATACAGTAAAATAAGTCATGTATACCATATACTACAGACCTTGTTCATTAATGCGACTGTTTAGGTCCCAGAACACAGTTGAGGTCAAGTGAATGACCTTAAAGCAAATTGCTGGCTTGGTTTAATTACCAGTCTGTATAAAAGCCAAATGAATAGTCACTGTAACTTGTTAATTGCGCAATTCCAGGGCAAAATACGATCATTGTCTAACTTACTTTTCTTAGAGATCGAGTAAGAGAAGCTAGAAAGGTTAGGACATTCTGTTTCTCACAGCTAAAGTCATCAAACACTATTAATAGGAAAAAGACATAATTATTTTTGTTAGAATCTAACTTTGAAAGTGATAACTTCCTAACCTTTCGTTTCCTTTCCTTCGGTTCTTGGAAAACTGGGTTAGACCAATGTTGCATTCCACTCTTGAATTAAATCAGACTCGAGAAATCCGTGCAAAAGGATTGGGTTGGTGCGAATAAAATGACCACTTTACCGCCTGGTGGGAAACGCACATCAGCAACACAACACAGGGATCGACTGAGGTCAGGCGTCTGTCACAAACTCTACATACGAACAGCAAACAGGTTTGGGTATCCAGATAGTCAGAAAGCAGTGTGTTGTTGAACATGGGTCGTATGAAACTGCAACATGGGGAACGCACAGCAAGTCACAGAAAACATTAACAGTGCATTTGGGACAGGAATGGGGAATGAACGCACCATTCGGAGCTCAATAATTATAATGTTCGGATGAGCTACTCATGAACATCGTGGAAGTGAACCCTCGGAAAAGTATTCGTGCCATTGCAAACGAGTTAGGCATACACCATACCACTGTCAGTTGGCAGCTCTGTTTCATTAGTAAGGTCAAAAAAATTAACTCATGGGTGTCACATGAGTTGATATCGGCTAATAAGAATCGCCATCTGGAGGTGCGTAGTTCTGTAAGTGTAAGGAATAAGCGGGAAGGTTTTCTGCATCGGATTGTCAGTTCAAATGAAAAAAAAAAATCTGCTAAGATAATCGTGAACGGTCAGGACAATGGTTGGATCGTGATCAACGTCCAGGACGGTATCCTAAACCACCTCTCCAGTCACGGAAAATGTTGTTCTTGCTGGTATGATATTATCCGTCCAGACTTAAAAGTATACTACTGCTCTTACGGCCTGTTTGACCGTTAAATAAATAACGAAACTAAGCTCGCTGCAGCCGTTCTCTCACTTCGGGTTGCCATAGCCGAGCGGCAACGCTCCACTCGCTGTTACGTTTTACTCCCTCTTCCCCCGTCAAGTTTTTCAAATGAAACTATCGTTATATTGGATAATTAAATATGTGTAAATGAAGAAAGGAATTAGGGAATTAATTTTCGTTCCAATGTTAAATATAAAACTTTTACACAGAGATCATTAAAGAGAAATAACAGTAAAGGAATTTCCTGTGCATCAGGGGAGAAGTACGATAAATAGAACTGCAGCGGTTGCCCATAAGCTGCAACAGTATAGACCAAACCCTGGATTGGTAATAGGAGTGATCCATCATGTCTTTCCTAGGCAAGGTGAAACAATCACTACAGATCGCTACAGAGCTAAACTTCATGAAATGCACCGCAAAATTGTCCGCAAGCTTCCAGCAATTATCAATAGTCATCGTGTTCTCATGGTGCATCACAATGCTCGCCCACATGTCGCACAAACAACGGTGCAGGCCCAGCATGAGTTGCAGTATGAAACCCTTCCTCACCCGATTTCTCTCCCACTGACTACCACCTCTTCCGAAATCTCGTCCACTTCTTGGCAGGGAAGACCTTCGCTGATGATCGGGCGGTGCAACATACAGTTGAGAATTTATTCACATCGCATACTACACACTTTTGCCACGTAATCCAATCGTTAGCTGAGCGATGGCAACAGTGTTCTGCAGACAGTGTCTTCTTTGATTAACCAGGCAATATAGTTTTCATTTTTTGGCCTATAAACATGACGCACTTAGGAGGGACATGTAACTCGCACCATCCCAATAAAATACTTACTTACTTGTGCTATGGCTTACGGAACTTGCAAGTTCATCGCCGTAGTAAAAAACGTTCGCCATCGGGATCTATCCTGAGCAAGATCAAGCCAGTTTTCATCACAAACACCTACTTCTCGAAGATCCCTTGTAATATTATCCTCTCAACGTCGTCTCGGTCTTCCCAATGGTCTCTTTCCCTCCGGCTTTACAACCAATATAGAATATAATCTTCGTTTTTTGCCCATCGAGCTACATGGCCTGCCCAACTTAGTCGTCGTGATTTCATTATTCTTACAACATCAGCTGAGTCTTACAGTCCGTGAAGTTCTTCATTATGTAGTCTCCTCCGCTCTCCAGTCATCTCGTACCGTTTTGGCCCGTATATCTTTCTGAAAATCTTGTTTTCAAATACTCGTAATTTATGGTCATCTGCTAGGGTCGTACTCCAACTTTTTCAACCGTAAAATATTACCGGCAAAATAACAGTTCTGTATATTTTCAATTCCAACTTATTTTATATTAATCGCGAGGTTAGGAGGTTCTGGACTGAATTCAAATATGCGTTGCCCGATACTAAAAGACTTTTTATTTCTTCCATAACCTCATTTTTGCTTGTTACATATGCTCCCAAGTATTTAAATTTGTTTAATTTCTCTATGTTGTCATTCTTAATTGTTAGATACCTATTTCCGTTATTCCCTGTGTTTCGGCTTGTTATCATGTATTTTGTTTTCTCTATGCTTACCTGTAGCATCAGTGTTACTTTGTAGTGCCTCTGTATCTTCTCCTATTAAATCTACATCATCCGCGTATATGAACAGTTGACTCAAGTCATGCAATGTTAGTCCCTTTTTGTCCTAATTTGTGTTTAAAATCGCATATTCTAACGCAAAGTTAAACAGTAATGGTGACAAGGCATCACCTTGCCGTTGTGAAATCCGTTGTGAATCTCGAAACTATCTGACTCTTAACCGTATTTAACCGTACTCTGCTTATGAGATTTCTGAAACACATCCTCACTAGTTGTACAAAATTTTGCAGAATTCCAAGTTGTAGCAGGATATTGTATAGTTTTTCGCTTTTGATAGAGTCATATGCTTTCTTAATGAATATCTGGTGAACAGCCCTGTCGTATTCTCATTTCTTCTCTAAGATTTGTCTCATGGCGAAAATCTGGTCCAACATGGATCTATTTCTTGTAAATCTACATTGGTGACTCCAGTTATTTCATCTACGTCTACGCTAAGGCGAGTTAGCAGGATATTACTCAGTACTTTGTAACATGTTGGGCGTAATGAGATTCCGCGGTAATTATTACAGTCCAATTGATCACTTATTTTATAAACCGGAACTATTTCTGAGGTTTTCCATTCCTTTGGAAGCTCCTTCTTTCAGCATACAGCGTTTATCAATTTATGTAGTTCCTTGATTAGTGCCGTTCCTCCCGTTTTAATTAATTCGGCTGGAATATTGTCTATTCCTGGTGATTTGAAATTTTTCAATTTCTTTACCGATATTTACCTTGATCCCGCTAGGTTCGGGTATCCACGGTTCTGCTGTATAGATTTTTTTTCAGGAAATATAATAATTTCCTCTTAAGAAAATATAATTTTCTAATTAAGATGGTTAATCTTAATCAGAGATGTCTGGAATATCCTGTGCTAAATAGATTTGTTTTTGCATTGAAAATCATGCTAGAAGAAACAATAAGTTAATTTGTGTGTCTTTTTTTCTTTTAAATGAACCTTCCGTTTACCACAGAAATTTAGCAACGTGGTTTACCAAACGGATTTCATCATGGAGTCCACGTTTTTACAGACTTTCCTTTAGTTCAGAATGGTTCGTGGTGTCCTTAAATCTTGCAACGTTAATTTAACTCATTTGCCGACGTCATATAATGATGAAAATTTGCACAACGATGTAAGTCGAGTGACAGTACAATATTCCATTGTTACTTTAATGGATTTCCATAAATTTATATATATTTAATATGGACATGTTTATCCTAAAATAAATACTAGCCTGTAACGATATTAGGTTTGGCTAGTTGCAGAAATCTTTAGGATTTGGGTCACAAAGCAGCTTGAGAAAAAATATCCGAACACCGAAATAACTTGAAAAAAAAAAAAACAAAAAAAACAGCGTATTAAAGACATACTTTTCTTAAACAATTCGTGCAAACATGGGGCGCGCCAATTGAAGAATTTGTAAATGACTGTGGGAGAACGCGGCCCATGCTTTTCTTCCACCCTTCCTCCCAGTATATATGGAGGTTTCTCTCACAACTGTGTATAGGCCTAGTCAGAAATCAGTCGAACACCCATACACCATGGGCGTAAACAATTGACCAGCAACATAGCAACTGCATGAAAATGTAAACAAATGTGTTTATCTGTTTACTACAAAGGGTTACCACGCACAAACCACTGTCCACCCAACATCGTGATGCAATTGGGGAGCTGCTGTGAATAAAAGACAGTGGCGATCACAGTTGAGAGCTTCAGCTCTCCTCTCCCAACATGTCTGGTCAGCGTGGGAGCAGTAGACCAACTCCTCTCGCTGAAAGAGGCCTCATCCAGTAGTGGATTGAATATGGCTGTGAATTATTGTTATTATTTATTGCAGCGAGCAAATATTTTTCGATAAATTTTAGTAACTCGCCTACTGAGTATGATGGATTTTAGGGGCATCAATGGAATTTTAGATTTCTAGAGAAAACGAGAGTAATCATTGAAAAACGACACTGAGGTCCTTAATGGACCCCGCGTGGTAAACGGAAGGTTATATTTTAATATTTCTCTGATTTTTCTATCAATACGAAAATGAGTTTTATGAAGCTGATATCGCCGTATTATGTAGTACACTAAATTTAGTTTTTTTTTTTATTATTTCAGTTTTATTTCCGTCTGTTTGTTTATTTTACTTTTGTCCAATCCGTACGTTTAAAATGTGCTCCTTTACAACGCTTGTAACAATCTTTTCTGATTGATATTACCATCCTTTTACTTTTATTGACTTTTATTGTCAAGACCTTCTTTTATTGACTTCACTGAAGTAGCTTCAATTCACGCTTTTCTGGCAACCTAAGTTCTTTTTTTATTCTTCTTCTAAATAATTCACTTCTTTTAGCTTTACGTGTTTTTTTTCTCTCTCTCTCATTTCTTCTCACTATGGTTTTCTATATGGGCTGTTATTGGACAACGTTTATATAGAAGGGAAATAGCTTCGTACCATTTATCGGACAATTGGCTTTTATCCCCCCGATGTGTTAGGTGAGACCAACGGATAGGAAGAAGTGTCTAAGAATTCCAGTCACGTTTCTGTAATGAGGTGCTCGTTCCGGGTTCGCCCCCGGTTTCTTTTTTTTTTCGGTCAGTTTCTTCTCTTTAGTAGGAGAAATTGTCCGCGGTTGACTCTAAAGGCTTCTCAATCTCTCCTCCTCTTATTCCACACACACACACTGAAAAGCGTACACATATACATTCTTACGTACTCGAGTCTTTTCGTTCTGAACATATACCCCCCACTCACACCCAAGACAACGCAGCGCATTGATAGCTTTCGATGATACCCGTTTAAAGGAAGGCGGAGTGTACTATTTGTTCACGTTATAAGGGTCATAAAATGGGAACTAACTTTTCTCTCTTCTTTTCTTACTTGGAACACTGTAGTAACAACGCTTACTTCAAGCTTTATAGTTCCAAAGGTAGAGTATATCTAAATAATACATATGCAGAAATAAATAAATATAGGATGTACATATGTATAAGGTAGAGGACGGTAATTTCGCCATGCTCACAAATCTGCCACCCACTCCTATGCTCTTTATACTGCCATAATTCCCGATAATACGCATGCGCGGTGTAGTCAATGATAAGAAAAAATTGCATGGTTTATCTAACATTTGCTGCGGCAAGCGAATGCATATTTCTTAATTATTAATAATTTCATTCTTATCCCAAAGTAGTTCACAGGAAGTTATTGTGCATTATGTACAATAGGAAGTTTATGTGTGAGTTGTCTGTGTTTGTGGTGGTCAAGCCACGTTCCTTAAATGTGTTAGTACGTACAATTTCGCCATGTGAAACATAAAGCCTTTTTATTTGATTATTTTAATTATAATAATTGAAAAGTAAAAAAATATATGTATAATAATTTGCACTTGTAATTAATACTACACAATGACAGCTAACCAGCAAACAGGCCGATAGGCCCTGAGCCTGCCCCAACGCCATCTGTCCGCGTTTGGTGGAACTGTCTCCACCTGAGTGACGGCTGTGTGGTCAGCACGTCTTTTTTATTCACGTGACTCCCCAGTTTGCCTCACGACGCTGGGTGGACGCCCGAAAGTGGGACTCCATCCGGGAATTGAACCCGAGACCATGAGGACATGAGTCCAACGCTCTAACCACTAGACTGTGGAGCCCCTTCGTAGGGGCTTAAGAAAATAAAATACCAATCTCTTACCTTATGAATCAGAATGAGCACTTTGATGAAATACGAATTTTAAACATATTTATAGCCCTTAGGCATGTATGTCTCAGACCAGGATATGGTAGAGGAAAGGATGATTGAAGGAGTCGTCCAGGACCATCACGGCATTTGCCTGGTGTGATTGAGGAATAACCATGGAGAAACCTCAGTCAGAATAAACAAACTTTGAATGTTCATGAGACACTCACATGATCACGGAACTATGTTTCATCAATGGGCGGTAACAGCGCTATGGCTTACGCCCGTCCCGATTAATCATTTGGTGTTTGAAGAAACAAAATTACAAACATAAATCGGAAATTTCTCCTTTCTCTCTTGTTTTGTATAGAAAACTAAATTATGGCCATAACAGTATAATAAACAGTTAAACTCATTCAAAATTTAGTTACGCAAGTTGGAAATCATCATATGGATGTATCTGATGTTTCTATATATCTAATATAGGTCTGCTGACCCGCAATCTTGCCTCTCGGTCTAGTTAAGTATGCATTGACGTAAGCAAGGTCTCGTGTGACGTACAGACAACGTCTATTTTTGCTTCATCATCATTATCTATTAATGTGAAATCCAAGTCAAATTCAATTTGACACTATTGCGCTAATTATAGTGGGATGCCTTTATTAGAAGGTAAATAGTACGGACGAGATATCTGGGAACAAAACTCCTTTCTGACAGAATTGTATTCATGATTTGAGAAGAGAATATCTTCCCGCTCTTCGTCATAGCTTGGATAGTAGTATTGCCAATACTATCTTACTGTTAAAAAATCTATCCAAAGGCATTATTGTTTCTTTTACTCAAATTAGAATCCGATTTAAATAAACCAAGCGGTCGTCGCTCAGTGGTAGAGCGTTAACGTATCATTCGGTAGGTCGTGGGTTCAATCCCAACGACCGACCATCCTTACTGAGGTTTTCTTGGGTTTATCCGCAGTCACACCAGGCAAATGCCGGGTTGGTGCCTTCAACTTAGGCCGTAGCTGACACTTTCCCACACCATTTCCCTCCCATATCCCGGCCTGGGCCTTAGATGCCTAAAGACCATAAAAATAAAATTCAAATTCCAATTTAAATAAAGATTTCGTATAAAGTACTGAAATGAAACGTTACGTCACAGTTCAATTATGTATGAACATAAGAACATACCAGTTTTGGAAACAAGATAATTTATCTTTTCCCCAAACCGGTATGCTCCCATTTTAAATTAAATTAGAATTCTGATAGTATCTCATTTCTAAGAAAATTGTTTCTCAATGCACAGATAAGACCATTTTTGTTTATCAATTTTAAGAAACCGCTCTTTACTGTACAGCATATACCTTTCCTGGTATGTTTTAGATTAGGAATGGTCAAATGCATCCGGGGGTCGGATATTGATCTGGGTTTTGTTTTCGAATATCCGGACCATCGGATTTAGATCCGGTTTTCGAATATGGATACTGGCACATATACAATACTAACGCATATTTCTACAATTAGAATGTAATTTATAAATATCTGTATTGTGTAGATGATTGTGATAATATTTCTGGATGGAATGGGTCTTCTTTAGTAATTTAGGGTTTCCTTCAAAGTTGTTCAATAAAAGTTTTACACGACATGTGAAACTTTTCTTCTACCGAGAGTATTTGCTGGATGGACTCAATTTTCATTTGCAACTTTTCCTCAGCCCATGTGTAGTTCATGGGGAAAAATAATCCCTCCATTCCATAGTCCATAAGGGGTATTGTTGTCCGGGAAACAATAGTTCTATTACGCCATTGTAAGCGAATGTTATTGTTTTCGAAATTTGGTGGTCGGTAGTTGTCAGGAAAGTACATTTCTCTGTGGAATGGGACTTTGTTGGCAATATATTTTTTTTGTAAGTTAATGCATTGTAATTTTACATTTTTTGAAAATTGGGGACCAAAACAGCCCGGAACGCAAGTGTTATTTCGGGAACTGTCCCTCAAAATTGGGGACGAATGGTCAGCTTAGGTGAAAGTGAATATTCTCAGGCGTTGCCTTTTTTTTTGAGTAAAATGTGTTTACTTAAAATGGGTACAGTGTTAAAATTGCTGGTATCGGATGGATCTGCAGAAAACCCTGGAAATTACAGTTTTAACTTCTATCTTAATTTTTCGTTTTGATCAACTGCAGTTGTGTCCAAGTTTAAAGATACACAAGTGTAATAACCTATATATTTATTCTTACTATTTGGGATTCAATCACATTCGTTGTTTCCCTCCCTTTAGAAATCCGATTCAGAATTTCACATATTCGGATCCGGCTTTTGAATATAGAGTCGTTCAAATATTACGTCAGCACAATTTTAGGCTTTTTAGATCTCCCTTCCCTTTTATAAGCAAGATTAAGCAGAGTTCCTTTCCCTAATACATATATGCCCATACTCAAAAAAAATAATATGATTGGAGTGACCATAAAATCATATTTGTCCTAGTTGAAATTGAGACAACAATACTATGGGTTGTAAATACAAGTCTCGCTAATCGTGTATTGTCATTATAACAATGCATATGGTTAGGTGCATTGTCATGATTACAATACTGTGAACAATATTTTATAGTAAAATTCCAGTTTCAAGGTAAATTAACAAGATGTTTTGTTAGCATTATGGCTAATTATATAATCATGCATACTGAATTACCAAGGAAGGTTTATGTCTGATCATACTATATGGTTCTGAACTAGGGTACCATACTGTATTGTTGTGGTAACTATACATATAGTAACGACAATCTCGTATTGCTGAAGGTACGACATTTTATTGTTGTGACCACATGTAATGGTCCAAGATCATCTTCTTTAAGTGACGTATACATTGTGCTCATAGGCTTCAATTAATGAGCCATTCATAAACATGCTATAATTTACCTCCACCTATAAAATTTTCAAGTAAATCCCCCAAGATATTCACTTTTCCTCGTCATCGTTAGCTACTCCTCACATAATGTTGTAATTTCTCTCGATTCCAACGAAGATGGCTTCCAACCAAACAAGCACACAGTGTCCCAGGTAACAGTATAGTTCTAGTAACTATATTTCTTTCATTTTCTGCGCATGGGCATCCAACGAACATGCAGTATTATTCGAACAGTGATAAATATATTGCCAAACTTGTAGATCATGAAGGAATATGCTTCAATCAACCATACATACGATTTTCCCAGCAATGTAAAATTTAGTTATAATTGTTTGGGATCACAACTATACGACAATACCAGATATAGAGAACTTAGCACAAGGGTATCGTTACCGTAGCACTTATTATAGTTACGATTATTATACAATACAGTTTAGCAATACAAATATAGCTGGATTTACTAGTTTTTTTTTCTGCAACAAAAATAAACAAAACTTGAACAACTCTTTCATGGATGCTGACGTAATAATTTGAACAATCCCTATCTGCATACGGATATTTTAAATATCCGGATCCATGTTTCGGTTATGCGGCTCCGGATCGGAGTTTTGAATATCTGCGTCCTGATCCAAATTTCGAATATGCAGATCTGGATCTGAGTTTTGGATATCCTGATTTAGATCTGTCTTTATGAGATTCGGATCCAGATCTGGCCATCCCTATTTTATTTTAGATAGGACTAAAATACATCAAAATTACATACAAAAAAGGAGGAAAAGGCTGTGGTCACATCTCGGAGCATAACCAGGAACATCATTCATATGAAACATTTTGTTTGGCACCTCTCAAATTAATCAAGAGCGAAAAAAAAAAAGGAGAAATATCCTGCAAAATTAATTATTTAGATAAACATAAACCGTTCTCCTCTTTTGACCATCACTTTCCTATGCAAGCACCGTATCGCCTGCACTGTAGTGATTTACGTGTACTAATTTTCCTGTGCTTTCGTCATAGTTTGTGTGTCCGAACAACGAGAATCAATATGGCTTCTCCTTCTCTCTCTCTCTCTCTCTCTCCCTCTCTCTCTCTCTCTCTAACTCTCATCATGTTTCCATTTTCCCCTGCTTCCCATTGGTGGACAACAAAAGCGCGGAAGAACACAGGTAGATGAGACCAATTCACTACCGCTGATGCTGCAGTCACTTTTGTGTCGGTGTGTTTGTGATTTTAATTGCAATTTACTGTTAATGAACAAACACGTATACACACACTAGAATCTAAATTGAAGAAATCCGCTCTGATTAGTCAGAAATATATGTGTGTCATGTCTGTTGTGTAGTATAATAGTGCAGAGAATATTACACATATACTGCATGTATGTGCATGCTCTGAATATATTATACAGTGAGATATTATAAGGGATAAATTAATAGCAGGAAAAAAAATAGAAGATTATCCGCATTAGCAGTTAATATTTCCATGAGAGTGCTTCTTTGAATGTGCTTTAGATCGTGTTTTTATCCCCATTTGATTGGACATTAATCCATTTCGTGAAACCATATCAATACCAATTGGAAATAGCTTAAAAGTAACTTCCTCACTTGCGTGGACCAACTCGCTATATTTCGATTTTTAACATTTTTTAAAAAGGTCTTTAGGCAACTTTGGCTCAGAACTTGCCATATTTCGAAGCATGATACAGGATGAATCAAAACTCCCAGAGCATCTATTTGTTTCGATAACAGAAGGAAGAGTCAAATATCTGGGTACCTTATCAAAGAGTAGGTGAAAGGACCTATATTTATGATATATGGCGCCATCTTGGATTAATATGTTTTTAAATTGGAAAGGGGCCATGTTACATATCAAATAGGACCCAAATTTTCTATTATAAAAAACATTGCCGTGATAAGATCTGACATGAGTTTTGGTTCAAAAACTATCAGGACAGAAATATAAAAGAGTTATTTTTTAAAGGATCCTGCGACATGCAGTTATTTGATGTAATCAGGAGCTTGGTGCAGTCGCTGTGCAGCCGTACAAGATTATCTGCAGAAATTAGTGTTGCCACGAGACGACGAGACGAGACAGAGCTCTTGTAATGCAAAGTATACATCTTTTCGAGACGAGATACTCTCTGGACTAGATATATCTTGTCTCGTCGGCAACA